>JARQOC010000004.1:314551970-314658150 GCA_033576535.1 Allobates femoralis
ACCAGCTCACCCAGGGGAGTTCGGTACCACGGTCCAGTGGGTCCACTCTAGGGCGCATTCCCCTGGAAGCGTGACAGAATAATCAGGCCATGGACTCCGCTGGTACCTCGTTCTCAGCGCAAAAGGAGCTGGCTTATCTTCAGGAAAATCAGAACTGTATTATGGCTTTCCTTCAGTACATGGATACCCAGTTAGCCTCTCTTCAGACTTCCGACCCAGCATCCGCCACTCAGCTGGCGAGTCTACAGTAGGAGCTGTCCATGCAACGAGACACGCAGTCTTGCATGCTGTCTTATATGTCCTCAGTGAACGATCGTCTGGTCTTCCTGCAGTCTGCAACCACGGCCCCGGCTCAAGCCGCAGCCTATGACTGGTCTCCAGGAGGCGTCCCGAATCCTCCACCTTAGAAAACCGCCTAGATACAGCGGTGACCCTAAGATGTGCCACGGCTTCCTCAACCAGTGTCGTCTACACTTTGAACTGCTGCCACAGCAGTAGCCCACCGATTGTGCCAGAGTGGTCTTTGTGGTGTCCCACCTGGAGGGCAAGGCCCTGGCGTGGGTTAACCCTCTATGGGTGCGTGATGACCCCGTGGTCGATCACTTTTCGACCTTTCTGGAGACATTCCATAAGGTCTTCGATGAACCCGGCCGGGTCGCATCTATTACTGAATCCCTCTTCAACCTCCGTCAAGGGACCCTCACAGTTGGGCAGTACACCATACGCTTCCACACCCTCTCCTCCGAGTTGAGATGTAATAACGAGGAGATGACTGGGACTTTCTGGCGTGGCCTGTCTGGCAGGATAAAGGATGAACTCGCGGGTCGGGATATCTCAGCAAAGCTGGAGGACTTGATTTTCGCTAGCCACTCGCATCGATTTGCACTTCCAGGAAC
The DNA here is from genome assembly GCA_033576535.1 of Allobates femoralis. Lineage (NCBI taxonomy): Eukaryota > Metazoa > Chordata > Amphibia > Anura > Aromobatidae > Allobates > Allobates femoralis. The sequence continues at coordinate 314,552,867 of JARQOC010000004.1, forward strand.
GCACCTGTGAATGCACCAGGGAAAGGAGATCTATCCGGCTGCTTCCTTCTGTCCGTCCAGTCCACTGGCCATGATGTCTGCTGCTGCCCCTTTTCCAAACCTATGCAGGTGGATCGGGTCAGGATGGCGGAACAACACCGAGAGGAGAGGCTGGTTCACGGCCTATGCCTGTACTGCGGAGACGCATCCCATCAGCGCTGGTATAGTCCTGAACGACCGGGAAAATCATCTGCCTAGGTCAAGTAAGAGAGGCCATCCTAGGTGAGAGTGATGCCTCTCAACCCCTTACCTTGCCCGTGCAGGTGATACGTCGCAAAGACGCTTCTCTGAGCTGGCCTACATGGATTCTGATGGCAGCAGGAAACTTCATTCAGCAAGAGGGAGGGACTCGGCTTGGAATCCCCATAATACCTCTGTTGATACCTTGCGTAATTGCGTTGGTGGATGGCAGAACGCTGCAGGAGATCGTCACCAAGGTGATGGAAGAGGTGGAGGTGCAGATCGGGGCTCTACACCATGAAAGAATTGCCTTCTACATCCTGCCCGGTCTCTTCCTTGCCCTGCTCCTCGGGCTTCCCTGGCTCCAGGCTCATGAACCTGCCCTGGACTGGTGCTCTGGTGACATGCTGCAGTGGGGTCCTCTCTGCCTGCAGTCCGTTTAACATGTTGTTCCCCGCAACTGGATTCTGTTTTTCCTGGTTTACCGGCGGCCTATTGGCAGTACGCGGATGCGTTCAACAAGACAGAGGCAGAAGTCCTCCCGTCTCATCGACCATATGATTGCCCTATAGAACTGGTTCCTGGTGCTTCACAACCCAGGGGATGGATCTACCCGTTGTCCCAGCCGAGTCGCAAGCCATGTCTGAGTATATCACGGACAATTTGGCTAGGGGATTAATCCGAAAGTTCAAGTCCCCTGCCGGCACAGGGTTTTTCTTTGTGAAGAAGAAGGAGGGCACCCTCCGACCTGGTATAGACTACAGGGGCTTGAATTCGATCACTGTCGAGAACAAATACCCCTGTTGCTGATTCCAGAGCACTTTGGCAGGCTCAAAGGGGCTCGCATCTTCACAAAATTGGACCTACGAGGAGCCTACAACCTGGTTCGCATTCGTGCCGGGGACGAATGGAAGACGGCTTTCAACACCAGGGATGGCCATTATGAGTATTTGGTCATGCCATACGGGTTGTGTAACGCCCCCGCGGTGTTCCAAGAGTTTGTCAATTACATCTTCCGTGATCTGTTGTACACGTGTGTGGTGGTATATTTGGAAGACATCTTCATCTTCTCCCCGGATTTATCCTCTCATAGACGGCACGTATGGGTGAGTCTGAGGAGGAATCGGTTGTATGCCAAGATGGAGAAATGCGTCTTTGAGCAGACTTCTTTTCTCGGATACATCATCTCTGATTCCGGATTCCTGGATGGACCCTGAGAAGCTCTGTGCCATTCTGAAGTGGCCCCGTCCTGTGTGGACTAAAACTATCCAGCAGTTCCTTGGCTTTGCAAATTATTACAAAGGCAATTCATTCCCCATTTCTCTTCTTTGATCAAACCCATCACGGCTCTCATCTGTAAGGGAGCTAAGTCCTGCAACTGGACCCCAGAGGCCGAAGAAGCCTTCTCCACCTTAAAGCGCTCCTTCTTCGAGGCCCCTACCTTGCATCGACCAGAGGTAAACAGACAGTTCATTGTAGAGGTAGATGCCTCCTCCATAGCAGCAGCGGCTGTCCTCTCCCAGAAATCATCTTCGGGTTGGTTAGTCACCTGCGGGTTTTTCTCCAAAGCATTTACCTCGTCGGAGCGCAACTATTCAATCAGTGATTGTGAATTGCTGGCCATCAAATTGGCATTAGAGGAGTGGCGAGGGTGCCGTTCATCTGTTCATTATCTTCACCAACCATAAGAACTTGGCTTATCTCCAGTCCGCCAGAGGCTCAACCCCCGGTAGTCCCTTTTCTTTGCCTGTTTGAATTTTGCACTTCTGGCCTGGCAGCAAAAATATCAAGGCTGATGCCCTGTCAAGGTCCTTCCAGCCATCGGATGTGGAGGAGTCCTTCCATATCATTGACCCTACTAAGATAATCACTGTGGCTCCCTTACGTATAGCTGGACTTCTGCGGGTAAGAGCTTCGAGGCACAGGATAAGAGGAAGACGGTACTGTCATGGGGACACTCATCGAGAATTGCCTGCCATATTGGAGTTAAAAAGTCTCTCCCTTTGATCTCTCGTCACTATTGGTGGCCTACTATCCGTCAAGACGTCCACGATTTTGTTGCTTCATGTCTGTCTTGTGCTAGAAATAAGGTGTCCAGGAAGTTGCCTGCTGGACGTCTACTGTTTCTCCCAGTACCGTCGGCTCCTTGGCAACACATAACCATAGATTTCATTACGGATCTTCCCTACTCCTCCAGCTGTACAGTCATATGGCGTAGTTGTGGATCGCTTCTCTAAAATGGCCCTCACTTCGTTCTTTGCCCGGTCTACCCTCAGCTCTTGAGTTGGCCAAGATATTAATCGAACAAATCGTCCGGCTCCACGGATTTCCTCGACATATCATGTCCGATAGGGAAGTCGAGTTCACTTCCCGGTTCTGGAGGGCGCTGTGCAAGCATATGGACATCACGTTGTACTTCTCCTCTGCCTATCATCCTCAGTCCAACAGGCAGGTGGAGCACATTAATAAGTCCTCACCACTTTCTTCAGCACTTCGCCAACGCTCATCATATAACTGGACCTGTCTCCTCCCTTGGGCGGAATTCGCTTACAACAATCATCTAGTGAGTCAGTCAGCTAAATCTCCTTTTGTCATGGTATTCGGCAACATCCTGGTTTGCCTCTTCAGATCTCCTCATCGTCCGGCAACTCTGGCAGCTGATGCATTGTCCGTGGACTTCTCCAAAATCTAGAGAGAGACGACACTCTTACACAAGAGTCTGGCAGGATGAAGAGACATGCTGATAAGAGACGTCTGGGATTCGCCATCTTTCCTCCTGGGCGATAAAGTGTGGCTTTCTTCCAGATATGTCAGGCTGAAGGTGCCATCCTACAAGTTGGTGCCGGGTTATATCGGTCCCTTTGAAGTCCTTGGATGCATAAACAACGTTGCCTACAAGTTTGAGACTGCCTCCTCGCTTCACATCCCTAACTCCTTTCATGTCTCATTGTTGAAATCAGTGGTGCTTAATCGCTTTCATCCATCCTCCGGTACTGTGCCACGCCTCTCAAGCTCCGAGAATGTCTATGAAGTCAAGGAAATCCTTGCCATGAAGAAAAGTAGTGGCAAAACCCTCTTCCTAATTGACTGGGTTGGCTTCGGTCCTGAGGAGAGGACCTGGGAGCTGCAGGAGAACAACATAGCCACTACATGGTTGGAGTATTTGAACCTAATTCGGGAAGGGCATAGGGTGGAGGGTCCTGTTTAGGGACCTGGCACTCACTGCCAGCTCCCCTCCATAGTCTGTCCTCTGCTCCTCTACAGGCCACGCTCCAGGGTGCTGTTTTAGTAGAGCCATTCGCCGGGTCCCCTTCCTGTCTGCTGACCACCGGGCTCACACATCAGCACACTACAATGGTTGGAGTAATGAACCTAATCAGCGGTGCACTAGGTGTGGGCGCGCTCCTTCCCTGTGAATGTAGGGGCTGGCATGGCTCAACCTGACACTCCCCTTGACCAATAGCTGTCCGTCCTCCGGTATATCAGGCCACCTCCACTGATGGGAGGTGCCTGATTATTTAGTTAGTAAGCTTCTGCTTCTCTGGCTGTTAATCAGGCCCTCCTTGTGCTCTCCTCAGGTAGACCCATCCTGCTCTCCTAGGCTCTGATCCCTTGAATCCTCCTTAGCTATACTGTAATATAGGCTAACCATACGAGCCTCCCCCTGGTACTAGCAGCTGTGGTATTTAGACCCCCTGGGCCTACTCTGCCTGCTTTTGCCACATTTACTTCATGGTCAACAACAGCCTAACAATGGTACATTTATTAATGTTTTTCATTGGAGACTCTTGTAACGGTCTCTTCCTTTGTGTACGACCCAGCCTCCAGGGCTAATTTTTTTTGATGCACATTTATGTAACTACTGGGTCTACTTACCTTAAGTCATTGGAGGCCCTTGTCACAGTCTCTTCCTGGTGACATAACCACCCTGGCTAATTTTTTGAAAGCCAATGCACATTGTGCACTGGCCAAACTAATAGATAAGTCCTACTGCTAGCAATATGAATGTAATTTTGTAGGCCCTTGATATGACCTCTTCTGCATGTATGTCCCAGCCTCCAGGGCTAATTTCTGAAAGTCAATGCATATTCTGCACTGGCGCAACTACTAAAGATAGTCCAACTCCTTCCAATATAAATTAATGTTTTTCTATTGGAGGCCCTTGTCACGGTCTCTGTCTGCATGTATGACACTGCTAGCGGCCTAATTTTTTAAAAGCCTATGCACATTCTGCACTGGCCAAAAAACTAGAGTAGTCCTACTGCTACTAATATGAATGTATATGTATTGTTCATTGGAATGGCCCAAGATCTACCCCAACTACTTGTAATAGTCACACTGTTACCCATTTAAAAAAAAAATGCTCTCATGCCCTACTCAAGGTCTCTTTCAGCATGTATCAGAGAGCCTGATTTTGATATTTGGGTCCACACTTGAACAGTTTGGGAAAGCACCATTGCACACTGTGGTTATGGTGTCGTTCACCTAAACTCTCTAATAGTGCCCATCAGTTCATTAATGTGCTCCACACACTTCTTCAGGTCTCAGCCTTACATATAAGTATAATCAGAATAATAACATGTGCTCTATATATATGTGGCTCGTCGGCAAATTATAACACACATACCTTGAAAAAGTGAAATTCTACACAATACCTCTGTTACATACACCAAATACTGCCGACATATGCAGCATCCCAATAGGGGGTTGGAAACGTGGTCAACAAAACAGTCTCTGAGTGTGAAATCACTGCCACTTCCCCTGTCTTATGTCCTTCACTTTATACTATGCAAGAAGCAGCACTGATGTCTCCTTCCCGCCACTTGCAGTTGAACATAAACAACAAACATTAAGCAAACACGTACACTTTTTTGTCCTAGCGTGTTTCAGTTTTCCTTCTTCACCATATTTGTGTAGTTCCAAATTGTTACTTAGATAGGGGATACATATTCGATAGCAATTTACATTGACTGTTACTGGCAGAAAAACATCCCTGGGTTGTCCCACATTGTCACCAAGATAAGGGATACATATCTGATAGAAATTTACAGTGACTGTTGCTAGCATAAAAACATTACTTGCTTGTCCAGTGGCCAAAATGAGACAACTGTCTCTCTTTTCCTAAATCATTGTTTCCCTTAAATCTATTACAAAATTTTGGTGGTTGCTGTACACTCCATTTTCAGGACATTATTTTCTAGGCCTCATAGGGGTAATACGTTCTGTAGACCTATTCAGGCCATGGCCTTACATGTACTGGAACACATCCATTCGCACGCTGGGCCATTTAGCTTAGCTCTGTCCCAGTGACTATCCTTGGAGTATTAGGGTAAGTGCACACTTACCGGCGTGTTTCTCGGCGGCAGCTGGAGGTACCCGCCAGGAAGCTCCGCGCCGTTCATCGGCTTCCTGGCGGGTATGTGCGGCGGGAGCCGGGCGGTATCCGGCGGCTGCACAGCGGGTTCTCGGCGGCGATTCTGCAGCGGCTGGAAGCAGCACATGATTCTGCTTGCAGCCGCTGCAGAACCGCCGTTTTTTAGAACATGTTCATTGTTTGCTAACCGCTGGGAAACTGCGGGTTAGCAACGGATGACGCTGGGTAACCGCCGGTGTGTGCACTGACTTGGGCGGGTTACATTAGTTTTAATGTTAATCCAAACGCCGGTTTGGATTAACATAAATTTAAATAAAACTAATGTAAACAAAACGGCGGTTTACACAGGTAAACCGCCGAAAACCTGCCCAGTGCGCACATACCCTTACGCTCCGCAGACCTATTCAGGTCACAGCCTTACATGTATTGGAACATGGTACACAGCTGAGCTTGAAGCCTGGTTCAATTTTATAATTACAAAGTTTGGCGATGCCCTCATGTACAACACGCCTTAATGAATACCGCACATACGCAAAGCCTCTGTTGACTTGACTTACAGTTGATGCTGCCAAATAAAATTCCTGGGTGAAAACATTCTCTAGATAGGGCACTATCATGGAGGTACTAAATGTTTAGGGCCCAGTGTTTGAGGGCATGTTCTACCAGACACAAATGGTAATTTTAGCATTTGACAATTATTATTAGTGATTATCTTTTTAGATTAAACCAGTTATTATTATTATTGAGAATTGCATATATATAATATCAAATGTTTCTGCTTTATGACTTGCTGGAGTGTTAATTGGATATTGTGTTGCCAATACTTCAGGTACCTACAATTTGTCCTTACTAAAAGCACAAAATGTGAAAAATGAATAATAGTGCATAAATATACGGTATACATACTGTATGTAAATAGGAAAGTATTTATATTTTGTTCTTAAGTTTGCTATAATTTCCTAAATCTTATATATATGATCATTAATTTATAATTATTAGTCTTTACATTTATTTGTAAAATATGCTTGAGTTTGGAAGTGTTAAAGGTGGTTGAGTGTAATAGTGGGAAATCTTTGTTGTTGGATTTCTCAGCTTTTAAGCTCTTCTGTTACATGAAAAGCGAATGTCAAAGCCTTGCCGCTAACGAACTTGATCAAAAATTTACTTCCACCCCCCACAACTAGAAGCTTTTTGATTAGTTCTTTGATTCTAGCCCTCGTAAATCTAAATTCTGTTATTTTTCTCAAATGGTTTAAGTTGCAAAATCATAGGTTAATATGAATGGCTTACTTTTTGTAGTAGAAGCATTGGCTATGGTGCTGAAGTAAAACAAAGTTTTTACAGCATAATGGAACTTTTATTAGAGATTGTGCTCTCACTTCAGTGAATTTCTAATCCATGTTTCAATGGTCTTTGTGTCAACTTCATCTGTATTCCTGTCTCATCTAATACAGCCAGAATGCTTTTTATTAAACATGCTCATTTATTTAAATATGTGCACTCTGCCTTGTCTTTCCCCTAGTAATGAATATATACATTTAAGACATCGTAGAAATTATTTGTACTATTCCTATATCTATTTATTCCTATATCTAACACGTATATACAATAGATATGAAAGTGAAATGTTCCTGAAAATGAAGCATTTCTCCCAGAAAATTATGGCTGGCATTATTTTCCTCCCCTTTTTCCAATACCCATCATTTTTTATTTTTTCTGTCCCTATAGCCGTATGAGCGTGGTCACTTGTGGGGGAGCTCCAATGTGTAGGCACACAGGGGCTTTCCATACGCGACATGGTGTCCGCTAAAAATTGGAATTATTAGCGGACACCATATCGCGTATGGAGAGCCCCTGTGTGCGTAAACATTGGAGCTCACCCACAAGTGACCCCATTTTGGAAAATAGACCCCCCAGGGAACGTATCTACATGCATAGTGAGCACTTTGAACCCCCAGGTGCTTCACAAATTGATCCGTAAAAATGAAGAAAGAAAATTTTTGTGGAAATAAAAGTACTTATTAAATTTTACAGATCAATTTGTGAAGCACCTGAGGGTTCAAAGTGCTCATTATGCATCTAGATATGTTCCTTGAAGGGTCCAGTTTCCAAAATAGGGTCCCTTGTGAGGGAGCTCCAATGTTTAGGCACAGAGGGGTTCTCCATACACGACAGTGTCCGCTAACAATTGGAGCTGATTTTCCATTCAACTTGTTAGCAGGCACCATGTCGCGTACGAAGCGCTTTTGTGCCACCTGGCTGGCACAAAAATAAGCCAAGTCCATTTTTTTTTAATTTCTAGAAACTAGTTCTAGAAAAAAAAAATGACGTGGGGCTCCGCCATGTTTTTTGGTCCAGCCAGGTACAACTAGGCAGCTGGGGGCTGGAATCCTCAGCATGGAGAGGCCCAAGCGTTCTGGGCCCCCATGCTGCAAATTGCAGCCCGCATCCACCCCAGAAAATGGCGCATTCATTGAAGTGCCATTTTCTGGCGTTGTACCTAGACTCTTCCACTTGCCCTGGTGCCGGTGGCAAACTGGGTAATAAAGGTGTAAATGCCAGCTTTTTTATTGGCAGCTGGCACTAAGCCCGAGATTCATAATGGCGGGCCAATGTTAGACCCGGCTATTAGGAATCTCTAGGAAATAGTAATAAAAACACACCACACAAAATTCGGACTCCATCTTTATTCTAAAAAGATCCGATGTAGTCCACAACGAAGGTCCCACGACGCTTGATCGCCTCCGACGCAGTCCACAACGAAGGTCCCACGATGCTTGATTGTCTTCGACGTAGTCCACAACGAAGGTCCTGCGACGCTCGATCGCCTCTGCTACATTCAGAGACTGCAGCAAAGGAATCAAGTGTCCTCTTGTTGCAGTCTCTGGTGTCATAGTGATGATGCACTGTATGGCAGATCATTGCCATACAGTGCAGTATCACTGCGCAAACGCAAGTCTCAGAGATCACATGATCTCTGAGGCTTGGGTCAGGTGACCCGACGTTGCAGTGAAGTGATCTGACAGCCCTGGCACAGTGATCACATAATGGATCACTGCACCAGGGCAGTCAGATTACTTCACTGCAGCATGATCCCCCTAAATCCACATAGTGGACCACTGCACCTGATCCCCTTGCATGGGGATCGGGTTGCAGAAAGCGATCTGACAGCCCAGGCGCAGTGATCCTCATAGTGGATCACTTCGCCCAGGCTGTCAGATTGCTACTCTGCAGCCTGATCCCCTTGCATGCGGATCGAGCTGCAGAAAGCAATCTGACAGCATGGGTGCAGTGCGAGCTATCAGATTGATACTCTGCAGCCCAATCCCCCTGCATGGTGATTGAGCTGCAGAAAGCAATCTGCAGTGATCCACTGGATCACTGTGTCCGAGCTGTCAGATTGCTTTCTGCAGCTCAATCCCCATACAGGGTGATCCCCCTGCATGTGAATTGAGCTGCAGAAAGCTATCTGACAGCTGTGGCGCAGTGATCCACTGGATCACGGCACCTGAGCTGTCAGGTCACTTTCTGCAGCTCGATCTCCATGCAATAGGATCCCCCTGAATAGGGATCAAGCTGTAGAAAGCGATGTGACAGTTCGTGCTGTCAGATCACTTTCTGCAGCTCAATCCCCATTCAGGGCGATCCCCCTGCATGTGAATTGAGCTGCAGAAAGCTATCTGAAAGCTTTGGCGCAGTGATCCACTGGATCACTGCACATGAGCTGTTAGGTCACTTTCTGCAGCTCGATCTCCATGCAAGGGGATCCCCTGAATAGGGATCAAGCTGTAGAAAGCGATGTGACAGTTCGTGCTGTCAGATCGCTTTCTGCAGCTCAATTCCCATACAGGGCAATCCCCCTGCATGCGGATTGAGCTGCAGAAAGCGATCTGACAGCTTGGTCGCAGTGATCCACTGGATCACTGCGCCTGAGCTGTCAGATGGCTTTCTGCAGCTCGATCCCCATGCAAGGGGATCCCCCTGAATAGGGATCAAGCTGCAGAAAGCAATCTGACAGTTTGGGCGCAGTGATCCACTGGATCACTGCAGATTGCTTTCTGCAGCTCAATCCCCATACAGGGGGATCCCCCTGGGGATCAGGCTGCTAAAAATGGATCCCACAGGACTGCAGCTCACCGGAGGACCAAAGTCTGTAGGAGGATCGAAGCCAGAGCTTGAAGAGTGGAGCAGTGGGGAGCAGAGCGCCGGAGGAGGAAAGACCGGAGCAGCGGGGAGCAGAGCGCCGGAGGAAGACCTGGCTGGCGGGGAGCAGAGAGCCAGAGGAGGAAGACTGGGCTGGCGGGGAGCAGAGAGCCGGAGGTGAGCGGGAGGAGGCGGCGGCGGGAGGAGGTGATCACAGGTCCGGTGATCACCTACTCCCGCCCGTCACCGGTCCGGTGAACACCGATGGTGGGGGGGTGGGGAAAATGAGCAGGGGGGGGCCGAACACAGTGGGGGACAGGGCAGATCAGCAGGGAACAGGGCAGATGAGCTGGAGGACAGGGCAGATCAGCGGTGTTGCCGGAGATAGCGGGGATCAGGGCAGATGAGCGGGGGGGGGGCCAAAAATAGCGGGGGACAAGGCAGAGATGAGCGGGGGGGAGGTACAGGAAGAGACAGGGGGGAACAGGAGGAGCCAGGCAGGGAAGGAGGCAGGAGGAGTCCACAAAATCAATACAGTCGCGGTAATTACCGGTTTTCATTTTTAACCCCCCAATTACCATGACTGTAGCCTTGGGGGGGGGCAAATCCACCCCTTGGGGTTTAATACAAGTCCCCAACTACCTTTAGCCCGAGTGACAAGTCAGTGAGACCCTCACTCGAGCTGCAGGAATGCGATCAATCCATGTCACACATGCTGTGCCATGGGTCGGGAACGCACCAACTTCCATGGCACAAACGGTGTGACACGGGTCGTGAAGGGGTTAATATTAGTGATGAGCGAGTATGCTTGTGACTCCTCGGTGCTCGCACGAGTATCACTGTATTCGGGCTACTCGGCGAGTACCGAGTAATCTCGCGATACTCGTGCTGTACTCGGGGTCCTCATCCCTGCATGTTGGCGCTCTTTAGAGAGCCAACCCACATGCAGGGATTGGCTGGCAGTCACTGCAATGCCACAGCCATGTTAGTTGTGGCATTGCAGTGATTGGCCGGCCTGCACAGCGTGACCGAGCCTTTATAAGACCCGGCCACGATGTGCTCTGCACACAGCCATCCAGACAGTCAGTGTAGGGACAGTGTCTGCTGCTGCTTAGGGACAGATTTGCTGCCCTCATAGGTAGATCCGGAACAGGGCTGCAAACTGCTGCTGACCAGAACAGTCCTTCTTAGGACTAATCTAGGAGGATATAGGCAGGGTGATCCAGATCGGAGTCCAAGCTTTCCAGTAACCAGAACAGTCCTCAGGAGACTGTTGGAGCTGACTAGCTGTATACTGGCAGGGTCTAATATCCAGCTTTCCTGTGACCAGAACAGTCACCAGACTGTAGTACTTGACTAGCTCTATACAGGCAGGGTCTAATATCCAGCTTTCCTGTGACCAGAACAGTCACCAGACTGTAGTACTTGACTAGCTCTATACAGGCAGGGTCTAATATCCAGCTTTCCTGTGACCAGAACAGTCACCAGACTGTTGTACTTGACTAGCTCTATGCAGGCAGGGTCTAATATCCAGCTTTCCTGTGACCAGAACAGTCACCAGACTGTTGTACTTGACTAGCTCTATACAGGCAGGGTCTAATATCCAGCTTTCCTGTGACCAGAACAGTCACCAGACTGTAGTACTTGACTAGCTCTATACAGGCAGGGTCTAATATCCAGCTTTCCTGTGACCAGAATAGTCACCAGACTGTTGTACTTGACTAGCTCTATACAGGCAAGGTCTAATATCCAGCTTTCTTGTGACCAGAACAGTCACCAGACTGTAGTACTTGACTAGCTCTATACAGGCAGGGTCTAATATCCAGCTTTCCTGTGACCAGAACAGTCACCAGACTGTTGTACTTGACTAGGTCTATACAGGCAGGGTCTAATATCCAGCTTTCCTGTGACCAGAACAGTCACAGACTGTTGTACTTGACTAGCTCTATACAGGCAGCTCTAGTATTCTAGCTTTCCTGTGACCAGAACAGTCAGGAGACAGTTGTAGTTAACTAGCTCTATACAGACAGGGTCTAATATCCATATCCAGCTTTCCTGTGACCAGAACAGTCAGGAGACTGTTGTAGCTGTATACATGCAAAATGCGCAAGGGCGTTGGCAAGGAACAAGGAAGTGGACGTGATGGTGGTGCAGGCAGAGGCCGAGGTCATGTGCAAGCACTAATTTCACAACAACAAAATGCCACATCTACTCGCTCGCACGTCTTCTCCCAAATTCTTGGGGCCCGCAGCAGTACACCACTCTTGAACCAAGACCAGTGTCAACAGGTTGTTACTTGGATAGCGGATAATGCTTCAAGTCAGATTGGCACCTCCACAAACACCCTGTCTTCCACACGGTCAAGTGTCAGTAGCCGTAATACTGCACCGCACATTTCCCAACCTGATCCTCCTTCCTACCACCAGGCCGAGTACACGTCCACGGACATTACTGATCCCACACTAGGACACTCGGAATCACGTTCACGTATCCATTCGCAGAATCTGGCCTCTCGCCAGCTCCTGTTGAAGTGGGTGATGAGATGGTATGTACAGATGCCCAAATATTTGAGCAGCCACGTTCTCACGAAGGGAACGTTGGCAACGTGTCTCAACAAGGGGTGGACGATGATGAGACACAATTGCCAGGAAGTCAGGAGGAGGATCAGGGTGCGGAAGAGGAAGACGACGTGGTGGATGATCCAGTAGCTGACCCAACCTGGCAGGAGGATATGCAGAGCGAGGACAGCAGTGCACAGGGGGAGGGAGGCGTAGCACCCCAACAGCCAGTAAGAAGCAGTGTCGTGTCCGCAGGCAGAAGGCAGGCAACCGTTCCCCGGAACAACAACACGACACAAGGTGCCTGTGCAAATGTTAGGTCTTCCCGAGTCTGGCAGTTTTTTAAGTTGGCTCCAGATGACTCTAAAAAGGCCATTTGCAACACTTGCCATGCCAGCATCAGCAGGGGTACGAAAACTAGCAGCCTGACCACCACCAGCATGATCAGGCACATGTCAGCCAAGCACCCGACTTTGTGGGAAGTACAACAGAGTCAAGGGGCGGTGCTTGCTGATGTCACTGCTACTTCTTCGCGTGTTGTGCGTGCGAGCCAATCCCCTGTCCATGCTGGCCGCGAACAAGCCTCCGGCCCTGCACCTGACGTTGCCCACGCACAAATAACACCACCATCAAGCACGTCCTTGTCCCAGCGCAGCGTTCAATTATCCATTCAGCAAATACGCTGCCAACGCCCCACATGCCACAGTCCTAAATTATCACATTTCGCGACTGCTTGCGCTAGAAATGTTACCTTTCCGGCTGGTGGAGACGGAAGCATTCCGCGACCTGATGGTGGCTGCTGTCCCACGTTACTCGGTCCCCAGCCGCCACTATTTCTCCAGATGTGCCGTCCCCACATTGCATAACCACGTGTCACAATGCATCACACGTGCCCTGAACAACACTGTTTCAGCCAAAGTCCACCTAACCACAGACACGTGGACAAGTGCTTGTGGGCAAGGCCGCTACATCTCCTTGACGGCACACTGGGTTAATATTGTGGAAGCTGGGACCCAGTCTGAGTGAGGGACGGAACACGTCCTTCCCACACCAAGGATTGCAGGCCCTACCTCAGTCAGGGTTTTACCCACACTCTACAGCTCTGGAATGTCATGCTCCTCAGCCTCCTCCTCCTGCGCATCCTCATCCACTTTACCCTCCACACCAGTCCCAAGCTGGAAGCACTGCGGCACTGCCTCTGTGAAGCGGCAACAGGCTGTGCTGAAGCTGATATGCATAGGTGACAAACCCCACAATGCAGAAGAGGTGTGGACAGCTCTGAAACAGCAGTCAGATCACTGGCTCACACCTCTGAACCTAAAGCCAGGAAGTGTGTGACAATGGCCGGAACCTGGTGGCAGCTTTGAGGCGAGGCCAGCTGGCGCATGCTCCATGCGTGGCCCATGTGCTCAACTTGGTGGTTCAGCGGTTTCTAAAGTCATAACCAGAGCTGTCTGATCTGCTGGTAAAAGTTCGTTGCCTGTCTGCACATTTTCGCAAGTCACCTGCTGCTTCAGCCGGCCTTGCCGGCTTTCAGCGCCGTTTGCGTCTTCCGGCCCACAGACTGGTGTGTGATGTCCCCACAGCGTTGTAATTGAACTCTGCACATGTTGGTCAGGATATGTGAGCAGAAGAGGGCATTTGTTGACTACCTGCATCACCTAAGCCGACGGAAATGGGTCAAACTCCACACATAACACCTGAGGAGTGGAGATGGATGTTCGACCTATGTACCGTCCTCCAAAACTTTGAGGACTCCACCAAGATGGTGAGCGGCGATGACGCCATTATTAGCGTCACCATACTGCTACTCTGCCTTCTAAAACGGTCTCTGCTGAAAAACAAAGAGGATGCTTTGCAGGCGGAGCGCGATGACTTGGAGCAAGAAACAGTAGTGGGTGTGGGTGATAACACATAGCCCAGCCTCATCTCATCACAACGTGCAGTGGAGGACTATGACGAGGAGGAGGAGGATGAAGACATGGAGCAACTCTCTGGCCAAATTGAGGATATGACATGCACACCAGTCATACCCTCGCTTCAGCGTGGCTGGCCAGAGGACAGGGGAGATGAGGAGAAGGAGGAGGACAGCATGTTCAGTCATCGTGTTGGTCAGGATACTGAAGTGATGGCTGTAAAGAGTCTGGCGCACATGGCTGACTTTATGGTAAGCTGCCTGGCTCGTGACCCTCGCGTTCAGAACATCTTGGCCGACAATCAGTACTGGTTGGCAACACTCTTAGACCCATGCTACAAGGAGAACTTTATGTCTCTCATTCCTGAGGCGGAGAGGTCAGCCAAAATGCAGCAGTTCCAGAAGGCCATAGTCATGGAAGTAGGCAAAGCATTCCCCTAACAAAACGCTAGCGGCATAGGTCAGGAATCGGTGGACAACCAAGGCGTACGGCCGAGAGGGGCAAAGTCCAATCCGCCAGAGGTAGGGGAACAGTCTTTACGATGTGGGACAGTTTTCTCAGCCCCTCACGTACCACAGCCCCTGAGGTGCGGGGTAGTGCCACAAGAAATGCTAAGTTTGTCCAGATGCTGAAGGAGTACCTTGCAGATCGAACAACTGTACTGCGACATTCCTCTGTGCCTTACAATTATTGGGTCTCCAAGCTGGACACGTGGCATGAATTGGCTCTCTACGCCTTGGAAGTCCTGGCCTGCCCTGCCGCTAGCGTTTTGTCAGAGCGTGTTTTCAGTGCCGCAGGTGGAATCATTACTGATAAACGCACCCGCCTGTCAACTGAAAATGCTGACAGGCTGACTCTGATCAAGATGAACAAGGGTTGGATTGGGCCAGACTTCACCACACCACCAACAAATGACAGCGGAATTTAAATTATGTTATGGGAATTTGCCATGTACCTCCACTCACCCATGGGTACACACTTCTGGACTTTGGCTAATCGCTGGACTGCTCCTCCTTCTCCTCATGTGCCACCATGATGACCATTACAATAGTTAGGCTGTTGTTTCAGGTATACCCCCAGTGGTAAATTTTTTCACCCATTCTTTTAGAATTGGCATTACAACGACAGGAGACCGTCCTTTTCAATGGGAAAAATGTTGAGGCCTCATGCACGTCTCTATCAGGGACAATGTGGAGCTCCAATTTTGGCTGCCCTGCCAAAGTGTTCTATACAATACACCCATTCAGGTTTACAGGCCCTCATGCATGTCTGTATGCATGGGTCATTGTTGAACTCAATTTTTGGGTGCCTGCAAAGGGCTTACTACATACACCCACTTCAGGTTTACAGGCCTCATGCATGTCTGTATGCATGGGTCATTGTTGAATCCAATTTTTGGCTGCCTGCCAAAGGGCTATACTACAATACACCCACTTCAGTTTACAGGCCTCCTGAGTCTCTATCCAGAGACAATGTGGAGCCTCCAATTTTTGGTGCCTGCAAGGGCTATATACATATACCACTTAGGTTTACAGGCCTCATGCATGTCTGTATGCATGGGTCATTGTTGAACCTCCCAATTTTTGGCTGCCCTGCCAAAGGGCTATACTACAATACACCCACTTCAGGTTTACAGGCCCTCATGCATGTCTGTATGCATGGGTCATTGTTGACTCCAATTTTGGTGCCCTGCAAGGGCTATACTACAAACACACTTCAGGTTTAGGCCTCATGCATGTCTGTATGCATGGTCATTGTTGAACCTCCCAATTTGGTGCCTGCAAAGGCTATACTACAATACACCCACTTCAGGTTTACAGGCCCTCCTTCACGTCTCTATCCAGGGACAATGTGGAGCCTCCCAATTTTTGGCTGCCCTGCCAAAGGGCTAGACTACAATACACCCACTTCCTTACAATGGGCACTTCAGGTTTACAGGCCCTCATGCACTCTCTATCCAGGGGCATTGCTGAACCTCCCAATTTTGGACTGCCCTGGCAAAGGAAAATACTACAATAGACCCACTTCCTCAAAATGGGCACATTATGTCAAGACAGGGCTTCATGTACGTCTCTTCTCAGGGACATCGGAGTGCCGCACAATTTTTTCACGTAAAATCTTTCATATAATCACAAAAAGTAACATACACCAGCTGTATCTCACTATTGGGTATGTGCCCTTAACATTTCCACCCTGAATATTCATTTTGGTGTCATTTTGGAAGGTTTTCTGGTGACTCTGTAAAATTGGTGTGAAACTCGGACAACATTGTTCACAGCTGTGACTTTTGAGTGAGGAATGCTTCCAGGGGTCTTCCCCATGGTGTTGCCATGTCATTTGAGCACTCTTCTGAGACTTTTGTGACATTTTTAGGGTTTCTACATGCTGCCGGCAGTCATTTCATAAAAATACTCGGGTCTCCCATAGGATAACATTGGGCTCATTACTCGGGCCGAGTACACGAGTATCTCGGGATGCTCGGCCCGAGCTTAGAGCACCCGAGCATTTTAGTACTCCCTCATCACTAGTTAATATGTCTTGATGTAAACAGTCTGTACTCTGGTATAGACCATGCACTTAGCTTAACAGCAGTCAAGTGGTTCCTTGACGAGTTTGGCAATATTGTGGATTCAGACAATCTGCCTAGATTTCCTTGTGCTGGTACTGGGACAGAATTACTTTCTGTTCCAGGACCAGTTCTATATGCAGCATAGGGAGACCACCATGGGATCTAATGCGACGCTCCCCTATGCAAATATATTCATGTCTTACTTTGAACATATGTATGTCTATCCCCATCCTTCTACCAAGGCACATGTGAAGATGTGGAGAAGATATTTAGATGATATTTTTCTTATCTGGACAGACACAATTGATAATTTCAATGTCTTTTTTGATCATATTAATCAGGCCGTACCTGGCCTTACGTTCGCCAAACACATTGGGCCCCGTGAAATCAACTTCTTAGACACAGTGATCTGCATAGCACCTGACGGGACTATTGATACTGATCTTTTCACAAAACCAAGAGACAAGAACAGTCTTCTTCACTTCAGCAGTAGTCACCCACGTCATATGAAATCAGCTCACCCACAGTCACAACATATGCAGATCCCCCGGATAGTGTCCAACTCTGATACATGGACCACCAGGCACCTGAAGATGAGCAATAAGTTAATTGCCAGGGCCTCTCCTTCTACCATCTCAAATGTTAACACCAACAAACCCACAGAGAGAAACCACTGGGCCCTATGGTAGCTTGTGTGAACAAGTATCATCCATTCTTTAACCATTTTAAAGGGATCATCAACAAACACTGGCCTTAACTGGGACAGGCTTATCTGACTATAACTGAATTTTCTAAACCACCTTTATTCTGTTACAAAAGGTCTGAAAACTTGAGGGACAAGTTAGTCAGAGCGGACATAGGCTCAACAAGAACCATACATAGACACACATTCCTAGCTACGGCGCGACGGGGGAATTTTCCCTGTCTCAACTGTCAGCAATGTTCCAATATTACCAAAGGGGATACTTTTACCCATCCTCATACTGGCAAGAGGTTTTATATACGTCACTATTTTACCTGTGGCTCTACTTATGTAATGTATTTGATCAAGTGCCAGTGCGGTCTTGGATATATTGGGGAGACCACCCAGCATAACCGGGACTGCATTAGCAAACATAAATCCACCATTAGATGTGGACAAACCATGTTAACCATACCACATCTGTTTATGATATGTGACCATAGAATATCACAACTTCAATTTCAAGTAATCGAGCACGTACCCCCTATTAGACGAGGAGGGAAGCGTATTACCAAACTAAATGAGCGTTAAAGTTTCTGGATTCACACCCTACAGACTCTTGCCCCCCATGCTCTTAATAGGGAGTATGAGTACAAATTTTGATATGAACTGTCATATACCATATATAATGTCTTTTCTTCCACAGATTGCGCCTAAACTTGAGGTCTGTCTTACCTGCAACTATTCAATACCAAACTTTATTGCTAACAATTAATGTGGTGTGATTTAATTAATACATTTCCATAGTTGATGCTAAAAAATATTTTTTATCTTTGCATTAGAGAGTATGCATTAATCACCTCTTCCTATTAAGTACAGCTATATTCTCCTATGCCCCACACACCTTGTCTCTCAGTAAATTTCATAGTGTCCTTATTGATGCTCAATAGATTCCTGAATGTCCTATTACCATGTCTCCAACAAGTAATGATATTATTCATTAATGCATGTAGACTGAATCTTGTAAACAGTATCTCATAGCTGCTTTTTGTTTCTTTGCAGATCTACTGATTGAGTCTGTTTGCTCCGCACTCCATTCCCCAGGTCTCCCTTCCAGGAGACTGCAGTTTCACCGCTCGCTACTGCGCATGCGACACCATGCATTCCACAGCGGCTTCCTGCGTTCCACATACAGGAAGCAGGAAGCCACTCAGACACATAGCTCTAATAGCGCACCGACAGGCACACACACACCCACGGCACTTATACTGGGCGGTAGGCTCCACACAGCACCTGCGTCTCACCTACAGGTAATCTCTGTATCCCCTACTAATTCCATTCTTTGTTTCTTTTTTATGTCTCTCTGCTGCAGCCACCGGATTGATAATGAGGTAAATAGACCTCCATTTGTCTGACAGAACCACCCCATTCATTCAACATGGTAATATTATTATACTGACATTCTGTTAATACTCCTTTTTTACTAGCTGATCCTGAGATAAGGGCAGCATCTCACTACAGGATAACCAGTACCTGAGGTGAGAGGCCACAATATGATAGTGTGGCGCCCCGCAACGAGTGCGTCACAAGAGGGTATTGCAGCCACAAATGCAGCCGCAATATTCTCTGACACAGCAGTGACCTGGTTAATTTAGAAATCCAACCCTACATGCATCACCTAGATCAGCGGGCCAATCCTAGGTCCTGGTGGGTGGAGTGTTAGGGAAGTGTAGTAGAACACACACAATAGTCTAGAGCAGAACCTAGAACGCTGGAGCCTAGAACAGAGTCTAGGACAGAAAACTTGAACTTGGAGTGGAGCGAGGGCTCTGCACCCCGTGCAGCCCCCGGGCCATCACCGGTCGGGTGTCAGCACCTGAGGCCTTACCAACCGGGATTGGGCATTATTCACACGGGTTCCCAAAAGACTCCCGTGCCCACAACTCACAGCCGGTTCACTGGTACCGAAGCTGGCAGCAGTTCACCTCTGCTACGCGAACCAGAACACGTGGAGGAGCAGCTTCAAAGGAGCACCCCACCACCAGCCAACTTCCAGTCGTCTAACCAGCGGTGTACCCACTGAGGGATCCAAGGCTCCCCAAAAAATCCAGAACATACATCATGGATAGGGCATTGAAGCAGCCTCCCCGTACCCGACCTGGTATTCCTGGGTGACACTGGCAACCAATTAGTTAGAATGGAGGAACACTGCGGATTTCTAAGGGACACCATCACTGCTGAGTCCACCCGGTCTACTACCCAACCACTGTATGCCATGTACTGCCTGCTGGTTACAGTAAAGACCCGTTGCAGAACCTTTCTGTGTCCGTGCTTCCTTATGAACTGTCCGTCCGCACTACAAGGTAACCGCAGCTGCCGCACAACATCTTAAGCAGCTCCAGCCTCCGGGGATCACCGCTCAGCCTGTGGGGAGCGTTCCATCTTGCTGCTATCCATCCCCCGGAGGTTCCGCAGCGTCGGTAGTCCTTACCGAACTACTCATAGGTGGCGTCACGAATAAATTAAAAACCCCTTTAATCTGTTCCCGCAAGACATCTTCAACTTTTGATCTGCACTACACTGGGCCCCACTACCGGCAGGCGCGGTCCACCCGTGACAAGGAGGAAGGAAGCATCGCCTGTCTAAACCGGAGTCCCGGCCACGGTGAGTCAGAAAATGGCGTCACGAACAGGATACGAGCAGGCCCGTTACCCAACGGGTATATTGTGCTTAAAATGGACTTTATTGTCTACAATTTGGACTTTGTTCGTCCCTAAAAGAACTTTCCCGCCTTTTCACCATTGGGCCAAGATGGCGTTCCCGCCACAAGAATCCGCCACGTGCAAGCCCAGGAGTGAGTCAACTCCCCCCTCATCGTGGGAGGGCTAAAGACAAAAGGCGCCAAACTCTTTGTCCGCCCTGATTGCTCGAATCAACCATGGGGGCGGACCCCAAAGACTTTTCCCATCATTGGACTACAAAAGCCCAGAGGAAATGGGAGTGTCACAGACCTTCTTCACCAGCTCTACCAGAACGCTTACCGGTTGAACGGGTGTGGTTTCCCTCTGAAGAAGAGAATGGCCAGCATGAGACTCCAAGACCTGATGCGGGAGGTCGAGGCGGAGGCCAGAGCAGCCATAGGCCAACCGGGTCCGGGTCCTGCCCTTACCATAGACGGCAGCCCCGACTTCTGGCTAGAGGCTCTACAAGACCTCCGGGTGCTGTTACTAGAGATTGTGGAGTGGACGATTCGCAGCTGGAGTGCGACCCTAGGCAGAAGACTCCATCACGCGATGCAGCAGAGCCGACCGGGTACAGCTTCTCCAGGCCCAGACGACATCGCCAGCTTCTCAACCGCCTCACCGTCGCCCACCACCTGTCCTGCTTCGTCACCGGAGCCGACAGACTGCATCATTCCTGTGAGGACCACAGCTCGACCCGTTCCAGCGGATGAACCCGCAGCCGACCCCGTTCCTGAGCCGGAGCTTCCAATACGCTCCCACGAAGAAGCCGACACATACCTGGTTCCACCTGCGGAACCCGCGACTAGTTTCCACACTACTGAGACTGTCGCCTGTTTCTCCCCCGAACCGGAGGCCTACCTGGTGACCGGGATCGAAACACCACTTTCCGCTGCTACAGAAGAAGAAGCAGGCAGCCTGGAAGTCCTGCACAACGACCCCGAGGAGAACTTTGCAGCACAGCCACCCACCGACCCAGAGGATTTCATCCCATCGTCTTCGTCAGCCGAGCAGCCCGACGTAGTCATCGAAGGAGAGGTCGAGGAGGATGACGACGAGATCTACAGCCCAGCTGAGGACCTCTACACCGGGTTCGCCAGGGGAGACACAAAGAATCCTTCTGCCGGGCGATCAGCTCGGGTGCACTGGTCGGGTCCCGCCGCCACAACTTCTTCTCCGGTTCCGTTAAACCGGGCTCCACTACAGACTGCCCACCAAACTCAAGCGGTTCAACAACCAGCACGCCGTAGTGACTACATCCACACGCCGCACCACTCCGACGAAGAGGTACGTCGTATCCGGAGAGAGGAGTGGCACACTCGACTGCAAGCCAACATGCAGGCTTGCGCCGAGGCCCGCCGTCAATCTCCATTGCCTGAACAATTCCGTAAAACCGGGCGGGTAAGCACATTTAACTTGTCCACCGGGTGGGGATTCGTAAGGGAGGAGGGTGTGAGTACCGAAGTATTTGTGGGGCGTCGTGATGTGGAATCGCACCTACCGCGAGGACATCCAAACCGAGACTTTTATAGAGGGGACATAGTAACCTATGAGCGACATGTATGCTGTGACGGGTGGTTCGCTATACGAGTCCGGAACACTGCCCTCCATAAGTGACTTTTGTTGTTTGAACTTTTCTGCTAAAGAGACTTCTTCCTGTGTGCATATAACACCGCGACTTGGCGGCTACAGCCTGAAACAGCCGACCGCCCGCCGGGTCCGCGCAATGTGTTAACCTGTTTATTCACCTTTTCACTTTTATGCATATAATGACTTGTCATTAATAAAAGTGTATTACCTGTTATAAAATATAAAAACCTCTGTAATGTGGGTAGTGTGACGCTTGGGGACAAGCGTATTCAACCAAGGGGGAGTGTGGCGCCCCGCAACGAGTGCGTCACAAGAGGGTATTGCAGCCACAAATGCAGCCACAATATCCTCTGACACAGCAGTGACCTGGTTAATTTAGAAATCCAACCCTACATGCATCACCTAGATCAGCGGGCCAATCCTAGGTCCTGGTGGGTGGAGTGTTAGGGAAGTGTAGTAGAACACACACAATAGTCTAGAGCAGAACCTAGAACGCTGGAGCCTAGAACAGAGTCTAGGACAGAAAACTTGAACTTGGAGTGGAGCGGGGGCTCTGCACCCCGTGCAGCCCCCGGGCCGTCACCGGTCGGGTGTCAGCACCTGAGGCCTTACCAACCGGGATTGGGCATTATTCACACGGGTTCCCAAAAGACTCCCGTGCCCACAACTCACAGCCGGTTCACTGGTACCGAAGCTGGCAGCAGTTCACCTCTGCTACGCGAACCAGAACACGTGGAGGAGCAGCTTCAAAGGAGCACCCCACCACCAGCCAACTTCCAGTCGTCTAACCAGCGGTGTACCCACTGAGGGATCCAAGGCTCCCCAAAACATCCAGAACGTACATCATGGATAGGGCATTGAAGCAGCCTCCCCGTACCCGACCTGGTATTCCTGGGCGACACTGGCAACCAATTAGTTAGAATGGAGGAACACTGCGGATTTCTAAGGGACACCATCACTGCTGAGTCCACCCGGTCTACTACCCAACCACTGTATGCCATGTACTGCCTGCTGGTTACAGTAAAGACCCGTTGCAGAGACTTTCTGTGTCCGTGCTTCCTTATGAACTGTCCGTCCGCACTACAAGGTAACCGCAGCTGCCGCACAACATCTTAAGCAGCTCCAGCCTCCGGGGATCACCGCTCAGCCTGTGGGGAGCGTTCCATCTTGCTGCTATCCATCCCCCGGAGGTTCTGCAGCGTCGGTAGTCCTTACCGAACTACTCATAGGTGGCGTCACGAATAAATTAAAAACCCCTTTAATCTGTTCCCGCAAGACGTCTTCAACTTTTGATCTGCACTACACTGGGCCCCACTACCGGCAGGCGCGGTCCACCCGTGACAAGGAGGAAGGAAGCATCGCCTGTCTAAACCGGAGTCCCGGCCATGGTGAGTCAATAGTATACAATTACTAATACACATATACTAAAATCTATTGTCTGTACCACAGTTCACATAGGCCTGAACATAGCAGCTGACTGCTACGACCCAAATAAGAAGATAATACCCGGGTCAACCCTGGACCGTCCATATTCATCATGGATCTGAGATACACCAATCATTACTTCATCTCCTTCATATAAGTGGATGGTATATAGCCCTCGATCATTGCGAAGACACAGTGGTCCAACTGTGACTCTGTCTAGACACCTATTGATACGGAGTTCTCTGATCACAAGTACACTGTACACTGTTCTTTTATTTACCAGTATATGAAATTTTTACTTTAGGTGTCACGAGTGCCAGCACAACCGTTTGAATGATGCCGAAGCATGCATACCACACATACAGATACATTGAACCATATAGGTACATACAATTTCCTTTTTGTTTTTGCTTTGATTTGTTAGCTGTATCACAATTTGATTTCAACAATGGTTATTGCTTTACCATATAGACACAGTTGAAGATTGCCTGTTCATTCATTATGTGATGTATGAAAATCATGTCATTCTTTGTATTTGTTTTTTGCTTATACAGTATCAGTTGTACTGAAAAAGGCAACAGCCAAAATGTTTACTTTATTTTGACTGAAGTTCATGAAATAAAGACTTTACTTTCAAAAGAGACATTTTTTCACAAGTTCATTTATTCTCGTGTGCCGAAGCTATACGGGTTATATATAAAAGAGCCTACCGTTCGATTAGTGGCCACAAGAGAATCAAACCGGTGTTGGACCCCAGGTGCAGAAGGGACTGAGAATGTGTGGCACATAGTGGCTATGATTAAAGTGGTCCTTTATATTCCTAGCCCATCTTGCTGTCATTAAAGGGTTCTCAGGAAGTATATTAGAAAGAATAAGGTCAGTTTTAAGTATAGACCAGTGTTTAGTTAATGTGGTACGCATGGTCCCCCATTCATGGTTGTAAGTACTGATAAAACATACTCCTTCATAAACCCCAGTTTTAATTTTAGGGACATATCTCAACAATTACTGCCTAGAGGTATTTTTGGCCAGGAGATGGCTATGGATTTGATCATAAACATTTTACAGCAAAGATTAGAATTAAGCAGCAGAAAAAGACTGGATTGAGAAAGAAAGAAATCCTCAGGAATTAATGACACATATAAGGACTATTATTACTGAAGAACCAAGAAAGGCTATATAAAAGACTATAATAAAGCAATAATGAAGAGGCAAACAACATCAGTAAAAGACTAAAGAGAGCCATTGGAGCTGGCAAATAACTATTACCAATAGATATGTATTGTGATAGAAAATAAATATCTTATGGCCACTTTACACGCGGCTACATTTCTAGCTTATCCACAGGTAACTTACTGGCTGCAGTGAAATCATGGAGACATGGTTCTATCTTGTTGCTGTGTACAAATGGAATAATGTCTCCATGATTTCACTGCAGCCAGTAAGTTACCTGTGGATAAGCTAGAAATGTAGCCGCGTGTAAAGTGGCCATTAAGGGTAAAACCGAGAGGCATACCAAAAGATCAAAGAGAAACGACAAAAGTTTCAACCAAGAGTGGGAATACTGAAGAATGCCAGAGGGAAAAAACTAACTGATCCAGAACAGAAAAAGGAAAAAATAGAAAGAATATATGGAGCATCTCTACAAGCACAAGTCAGTGATATGGTAAGAAACAGAGACTGGAAATTATAGCAAACCGAACACCTTGAAGGACGAAATTGTGGCTAAGATAAAGCTTTTGTCAAAAAATAAGCAGCTGGATATGAGAATATACAAATAGAGATAATAAAGTCTTCTGAAGCAGCAGTTGATGTCATCACATGCCTGTGTTAATATATACGGATAACTGTTAAATCATGGTCACTTGAGAAAGACTTTCACAGTTGAAACGCGTTGTGCTTTTATATTTTTAACATAAAGGTTTTTTTTATATCTGGTCAACAAACTTGTGGGAGCAGTCTTTACCTGGAATTTGGTGGCAGACCCTTGCTTTCAAGTACAGTAGTCAGACGTTTTTTGTAGTTGATGATGAGGTTTGCGCACATGTCAAGAGGAATTTTAGTCCACTCTTCGCAGAGCATGTCTAAATCTTTGATATTTTACAGCAGTCACTTTGCAACATGGTGCTTCAGCTCCAGGCAACCTCCAGTTCCAGGTGATTTTCAGAATCCCAGCTGCAGTACCGAAAAACAGCCACAAGATGCTGCCATAAAAGCAAAAAATTAAGATCCAGAATGAAGATAAATACGTCACAATCTCAAGATGGCCGACAAAGCAAGCTGCTCTTAAGGGTGTAGAATTAATAAGGGTTGAGTAGTTCACAGAGGCACCGTGAACCAAAAGTGACAGGACAACTTAATCAGACTTTAATACCATAGAAAACGTATGTAGGGAGCTGAAGCTCCCACTCCTTTGTTGCCTTGGCTGTATGTTTTGGGTCATTGTCGTGTTGGAAGCCCCTGTCACAACAACACTTTTAATGTCCTGGTGGAGGGAAGGAGGTTGTCACTCAGAATTGAGTTGATGTCAAATAACTCAATGTTTGTCTCATCTGACCACAGCACCTTCTCCAAATCACTCTCAGAATCACAAAGGCAAACTTCAGACGGGCCTGCACATGTGCCCACTTGAGCAGTGGGACTTTGCGGGCACTGTAGAATTCCATTAATAAGTTACCAATTGTTTTCTCAGTGACAGTGGTCCCAGCTGCTTTTAGATCATTAACAAGTTCACCCGTGTAGTTTTAAGCTGATCTCTCACCTTCCTTATGATCCTGAATACCCCACAAGGTGAGATTTTGCATGGAGTTTCAGATCGATGTCAATTGATACTCATTTTGTATTTCTTCTATTTTCTTACTATTGCACCAAGAGTTGTCTCCTTCTTAACCAGCGTCTTACTTATGGTTTTGTAGCCCATTCCAGCCTTGTACAGATCTAGCATCTTTTTCTAATATCCTTAAAAATCTCTTTGGTCTTGCTCATGTTGTAGAGATTAGAGTCTGAGTGATTGAGTGTGTGGACAGGCGTCTTTTATACAGGTGGCAATTTAAGACAGCTGTCTTTAATGCAGGTAACGAGTTGATTAGGAGCAGGTAACTGGTCTGTAGGAGCGGTTTTCAGCGTGGGGGGCCTTACCAAGCTGAGAATTCCAGCACCCAGCTGTCTGGTTTTATCTGGCTGGCAATCAAAATATGGCGAGAGCCTATACATTTTTTTTTTATTATTTATTTAAATGATTGAAAAAAATGGGCTTCCCAGTATTTTAATTGCCAGCCAAGGTTAAGCCAGGCAGACTCTTTGGGTGCACAGCAGGGGTGAATCAACTCTCCCCGCCGCCTGTGACAAAAAGTGGGGGGGGGGAGTTGTGCTATCGCCAGCGGACGGCTGTGGAGCGGAGGGGGGGTGCTATTGGCTGCGGACAGCTGGGGAGTGCGGGGGTGCTGTTGTCGCCGGCATACAGCTGGAGGAGCGGGGACTGGAGCTACAATGCAAGTTATCACTTACCCGGCGGCCAGGACAGGAGACAGGAAGCCACCCCCTTCAGCTCTGCCGCTCCCCCTGCCTCCTTGCCGCCTGAGCCAAAGGCTCATATTGTCCAATGGGCAGTGCTGCCCTGGTGCACAGTAGGTTTGGAAGGGAAGGAGCACCATTTGAGTTTTGGAACGCAAAATTGGAATCGATAGTGAACACCATGTTATGATTGGAGAGTCCCTCCTGTGCCTAAACAGTTAAAATTCCCCACAAATGACCTCACTTTGGAATGTATCTACACCATGTTTCAAATTATTATGCAAATATTCTTTTTCTCAGATTTTTCTAAATGGTCGATGCAAATGATAGTCAGTGTAATAAAAGTCATCACCCGTTAGAGTATACATAAAATTTTATTGAAGAAATCTCCCTATGATAACAGTATAATCTTCAAAATTAAAAAAATTCTAAATGCACTGTTCGAAATTATTACGCACAGAAGAGTTTGTAAACATTTGATATGTTTGAAAGAACTGAAAATGCTCATTTGTTGAATTTGCTGCGTTAGGAGGACACATTCAATGAACTAAAAAGCTATTTAACTCCAAAACATCCTAACAGGCCAAGTTACATGTTAACATAGGAAAGCTTCTTTGATATCACCTTCACAATTCTAGCATCCATTGATATTGTGAGTTTCTGGAGAGTTTCTGCTT
The DNA here is from genome assembly GCA_033576535.1 of Allobates femoralis. Classification (NCBI taxonomy): domain Eukaryota; kingdom Metazoa; phylum Chordata; class Amphibia; order Anura; family Aromobatidae; genus Allobates; species Allobates femoralis. The sequence goes on from JARQOC010000004.1 coordinate 314,580,274, forward strand.
GTATTTCTTTGAATGATGTCAGAATAGCCTCCAGATGTTTTGATGTGAACTGCCTCCCACCCTCATATGTCTTTTGCTTGATTATACTCCAAAGGTTTTCTATAGGGTTGAGGTCAGGGGAAGTGTCACATCGCCATTGGACTCGGTGGCCGGTGTTCCTGCCTCGGCCGCCGGGAGGAGCCGGATTCCTTCGGCTGGTGGCACCGGTGACAGGAGGGCCTTGTCCTCATATGGAGCTGCTCCCGCGACGTCTGCCTCTGTCGCTGAGCGCCGCTATGTTTCCCCTCTGGGTGGTGTTGGTCGCAGAGGAGCGGGCCCTGCAGAGGTGTCCGTTAGGCGCAGCCTGCGTTCTTCTGTCAGAGGTGGCGTGGGTGGAGCCAGTCGTGCATCTCCATCTGGCCTGGATCTAGGGGCGGTCCGGATGAGGTCATCGGGCTGTGAGCTCCAGCCTATGGGAGGTAACCGCGCCCTTCAAATACATTGGAGCCTGTCTTGCAGGCCGCCAGATATAGTTTTGGTTCCCCAGTGATATAGTGTATGTTTAGTTTTGTCTCTGACCTTGGCCTGGATTTCTGACTCTGCTTCTTCCTGTCGATTTTGTACCTCAGCTGCCCTCTTGGTTTTGCCCTTGACCCTTGCCTGGATTTTCGACTCTGCTACTGCCTGATGATTTTGTACCTTCGCTGCCCTCTCGGTTTTGACTCGGACTTCTGACTTTGTTTTTCGGGTCTTGATTTTTTCCCCTGGCGACCTTCCCTGCTCTGTTGCTCATAATAGGCAGCTACCCTCTGGGCTCCGCTATAATTCCAGATCCCTGTATAGGGGTTAAGGGTCTCGGGGTTTCTCGGGGTGCTGCCTTACCAGCAGCTCAGCTTCACAGCGGATGGTTGTCACATTATATCTGGCCATAACATTTTTATATATATAGATACTATATATAAAAAGCATTCCCTTACCTTTTTTTTTTCTCTCCTTTTTCCAATGGTTCTACCTGTTTTTTTTTTTCTTTTCTCTGAGCTGTGTCTGCTGATTGCTCCCTCAAAGCATCTGTGTCTAGCTTCTCAGTCCTGTGGAGGAACACTCCCATCATTCCAACATGCTGTACAAGCCACAAGCTGGAGTCCTCTGCATGAACACTGGAGATCAGAAGGCCTCATTCCCTGGATGTCAGCACCTGGGGGGCTCTGGCTCTGCCTGCCCGGGTGCCCAGGTATTGCCAGCGGATGCTGCCAAAGTTTTATTACCTATTTCGTTATCTTACCTTAAGAAATCTGTGTGTTTGGAGGCTTATGTAGACAGTGGCTCAGAGGGGAATTTCATAGATCTCCATGTAGCGAGAACTCTTGGTGTACCACTACTAAGGCTTAATGCCCCCATTAGAACCACTGCAGTTAATGGCACTCCCCTCATCCAGGGTGGAGTGGAATTTGTCACTGAGGAAGTGTCAATGCTGGTGGGGTCTTTACATGCTGAAAATGTGTCATTTTTTGCTATCAATAATCTATCATCTGCAGTAATCCTGGGCATGCCATGGTTACGTAAACATAACCCAGTCATAGACTGGCACTTGGGTGACATTGTGCGCTGGAGCCCAAAGTGTCAGGAAAACTGTCTCTCGCTATCTGTAAACCAAGTGAAGGTCAAGACTCCTCCATTTGTACCATATGCCTTTAGAGACTTTGAGGATGTGTTTTCTATTCAGGAATCAGAGAAATTACCCCCTCACAGAAAGTATGATTGCGCCATAGATTTGATACCTGCTTCTCGTCTCCCAAAGGGGAGACTATTTAACCTCTCTGGTCCAGAACGTCAGGCTATGAATGATTACATAGCAGACAGTCTGAGAAAGGGGTATATTAGACCGTCCACCTCACCAGTAGGAGCTGGTTTCTTTTTTGTGGGAAAGAACGATGGCGGCCTCAGACCTTGCATTGATTACCGCGAATTAAACGCGATCACTGTAAAAAACCAGTATCCTCTTCCACTCATCCCTGATCTTTATAATCAGCTGTTGGGAGCCAAGTATTTCACCAAACTGGACCTCAGGGGAGCATATAACCTGGTCTGTATAAAAGAAGGCGATGAGTGGAAGACCGCGTTCAATACGCCTCTTGGCCATTTTGAGTATCTTGTAATGCCGTTCGGGTTAAGTAACGCACCTGCAGTGTTTCAGAATTTTGTCAATGATATTTTCAGAGATATCAGTGGTGTATATGTGGTCGTTTATTTAGACGACATTCTGGTTTTTTCTCCCGGTCTTTGGTCACACGTCCGACATGTCCGTACTGTACTCCAGAGACTCAGAGAGCATTCTCTATTCGCCAAATTAGAGAAATGTGTCTTCATGGAGGAAGAGATAAATTTTTTGGGGTATATCATATCGGCTAACGGTTTTCGCATGGATCCTTCCAAAATTAAACCCATTAAGGAATGGGTACAACCCAAGTCTCTGAAGGCACTGCAGCGATTCTTGGGTTTCGCTAACTATTATTGTAAATTTATTAAAGGGTTTTCAGAGATAGCCAAACCTCTCACTGATTTGACACGTAAAGGGGCGGATGTGGTTAATTGGAAGCCTGAAGCCATTCATGCGTTTTCTAAGTTAAAAGGGTGTTTCTCCGCGGATCCAATATTGGTGCAGCCTGATTTGGACCGCCCTTCATTGTAGAGGTAGATGCCTCTGAAGTTGGAGTGGGAGCGGTGCTATCACAAGGCACCGCATCTCTCACTCAACTTCGTCCGTGTGCCTTCTTTTCCCGAAAATTTTCCTCTACAGAGATGAATTATGATGTAGGTAATCGGGAATTGTTGGCAATCAAATGGGCCTTCGAGGAATGGCGCCACTTCCTCGAAGGCGCCAAACATAGGATTACCGTAATTACTGATTACAAAAATCTAACCTATTTGGAGTCAGCGAAAAGACTGAATCCTAGACAGGCTAGATGGGCCTTGTTCTTCTCCAGATTCGACTTTGTGATCACTTTCAGACCGGGTACTAAAAATGTGAGGGCTGATGCCCTGTCTCGAAGTTTTTGCCCCTTACAAGTCGAGGACGTGGAACCGACTCCCATTTTAGCCAAGGGATTGTTGTCTCGACTGTGTCTTTGGATCTTCTGGAAGAGATTCGTAGATCTCCAGAACAGGCCCCTGACACTACTCCTGCCCAGAAACTATTTGTCCCTACCAAATTCCGCCTCCAAGTTCTTAAGGAATCTCATGATTCAGTCCTCGCAGGGCATCCTGGTATCAATAACACCATCAGACTTGTAACCAGGAGTTTGTGGTGGCCAACCATAGTAAAGGACTGTAAGGAATACGTACTGGCTTGTGAGACCTGTGCTCGCGCTAAGTCTCCCCGCAACCGCCCTGCCGGGTTGCTCCAGTCCTTGCCTACCCCTGAGGGTCCTTGGACTCATATCTCCATGGATTTTATTACTGACCTGCCACTCTCAGAAGGGAAGACTTGTATCTGGGTAGTGGTAGACAGATTCAGCAAGCAGTGTCATTTTGTTCCGCTGTCCGGGTTACCTAATTCCGAGACCCTGAGCAAAGTATTCATTAATCATGTTGTGCGATTGCATGGTGTTCCTGTGAATATTGTTCCTGACAGGGGCACCCAGTTCATTTCTAAGTTTTGGAGGGCATTCTGTAAACGGATTGGAATTGACTATTCCTTTTCTTCTGCCTATCACCCTGAAACCAATTGTCAAACCGAGCGCGCTAATCAAGCTCTCGAACAGTATCTACGTTGTTATGTCTCTGAGCATCAATCTGATTGGGTGGAACATCTGCCACTAGCAGAATTTGCCATGAATAACCAGTACCAGGAGTCCATCAAGACCACCCCTTTCTACTGTAATCATGGGCTGCACCCGCGCTTTTGTTCATTTTCTTCTAGGCTTTCTGACGTCCCTGGGGTAGAAAGGTCCGTCGATCAGTTAAAGACTATCTGGTCTGAAGTGAACAAAAACTTAAAGGGGGCTCAGACTAGGCAGGCGTCTTCTGCTAATAAACGGCGCTCCAAGGGTCCGGACCTGGGAGTTCTGGACAAAGTTTGGTTGTCTACGAAAAATATCAAGCTCAAAGTGCCGTCTGCCAAACTAGGTCCCAGGTTTATTGGTCCGCATGAAATAATTGACGTGATTAACCCTGTAGCCTTTCGTCTGAAGCTCCCTCAATCATTCAAACTGCCCAATGTATTCCATAAATCCCTTCTCAAATTGTACCGATCTCCGATTCGTCCTGTCCGGTCCCCTCCTCCTCCGGTCTTGGTCGGGGGTGCCGTGGAATACGAAGTTCAACGGATCCTTGATTCCCGTTTAGTGAGAGGATCCTTGCAGTATCAAGTACATTGGAAGGGCTATGGTCCGGAGGAGAGGTCCTGGGTGCCTGCCAGTAATATCCATGCCAAGGGTTTGATCAGGAAGTTTCATCTTCTTCATCCCAATAAACCGGGTTTTGTGGGTCCGGAGGCCCCTCATAGATGGGGGGGGTACTGTCACATCGCCATTGGACTCGGTGGCTGGTGTTCCTGCCTCGGCCGCTGGGAGGAGTCGGATTCCTTCGGCTGGTGGCACCGGTGACAGGAGGGCCTTGTCCTCATATGGAACTGCTCCTGCGACGTCTGCCTCTGTCGCTGAGCGCCGCTGTGTTTCCCCTCTGGGTGGTGTTGGTCGCAGAGGAGCGGGCCCTGCAGAGGTGTCCGTTAGGCGCAGCCTGCGTTCTTCTGTCAGAGGTGGCGTGGGTGGAGCCAGTCGTGCATCTCCATCTGGCCTGGATCTAGGGGCGGTCCGGATGAGGTCATCGGGCTGTGAGCTCCAGCCTATGGGAGGTAACCGCGCCCTTCAAATACATTGGAGCCTGTCTTGCAGGCCGCCAGATATAGTTTTGGTTCCCCAGTGATATAGTGTATGTTTAGTTTTGTCTCTGACCTTGGCCTGGATTTCTGACTCTGCTTCTTCCTGTCGATTTTGTACCTCAGCTGCCCTCTTGGTTTTGCCCTTGACCCTTGCCTGGATTTTTGACTCTGCTACTGCCTGATGATTTTGTACCTTCGCTGCCCTCTCGGTTTTGACTCGGACTTCTGACTTTGTTTTTCGGGTCTTGATTTTTTCCCCTGGCGACCTTCCCTGCTCTGTTGCTCATAATAGGCAGCTACCCTCTGGGCTCCGCTATAATTCCAGATCCCTGTATAGGGGTTAAGGGTCTCGGGGTTTCTCGGGGTGCTGCCTTACCAGCAGCTCAGCTTCACAGCGGATGGTTGTCACAGGAAGATGGTGGACACACCATGAGTTTATCTCCTTTTATGCCCATAGCAGCCAATGACTCAGTGGTATTCTTTGCAGCATGAGATGGTGCATTGTCATGCATGAAGATGATTTTGCTCCTGAAGGCACGTTTTTGCTTTTTGTACCATGGAAGAAAGTTCTGTCAGAAACTCTATATACTTTGCAGAGGTCATTTTCACTCCTTCAGGAACCTTAAAGGGGCTTACCAGTTGTTTCCCAATGATTCCGGCTTTTATAACTCCATTTAGTCTGTACGAATTTCTAAATATGCCTTTTGGAATGAAGAATGCTCCTGCAACCTTTCAGAGAATGGTGGACCAGATCCTCCAGGGATGTGGTGACTTTTCTTCTGATTACTTGGATGATATTGCCATCTTCAGCCAGACATGGGAGGAACATCTGAATCAAGTAGCAGTTGTTCTTGACTGGATTCTTGCAGCAGGCCTAACCATTCGACCCGATAAATGCCAATTGGGGATAGGTGAAGTCCAATACCTAGGACATAGAGTAGGAAGAGAGAAGCTACGTCCTGAACCTGCCAAAATCCAGGCTATTAGACTGGCCTGGACCCCAAACCAAAAAACAAATTATGGCTTTTTTGGGCACTGCCAGTTATTACCGAAAATTTTTTCTCATTTCAGCACTGTGGCCAAGCCTCTTACAGAGCTCACGAAGAAAGCAATGCCCCGGCTGGTGACCTGGACTCCAACCTGTGATGAGGCTTTTAACCGGCTGAAGGACGCCCTGGTCTGCATCCCCATTCTGGCTGCTTCCGACTACAAGAGGAGATTCATTGTGCAGACGGACGCCTCTACTTATGGACTGGGAGTTGTACTCAGCCAGATGAATGCAGCTGGGTGTCACATCGCCATCGGACTCGGTGGCCGGTGTTCCTGCCTCGGCCGCTGGGAGGAGCCGGATTCCTTCGTCTGGTGGTGCTGGTGATAGGAAGGCCTTGTCCTCATATGGACCTGCTCCAGCGACGTCTGCCTCTGTCGCTGAGCGCCGCTTGTGTTTCCCCTCTGGGTGGTGTTGGTCGCAGAAGAGCGGGTCCTGCAGAGGTGTCCGTTAGGCGCAGCCTGCGTTCTTCTGTCAGAGGTGGGCTGGGTGGAGCCAGTCGTGCATCTCCATCTGGCCTGGCTCTAGGGGCGGTTCGGATGAGGTCATCAGGCTGTGAGCTCCAGCCTATGGGAGGTAACCGCGCCCTTCAAATACATTGGAGCCTGTCTTGCAGGCCGCCAGATATAGTTTTGGTTCCCCAGTGATAGTGTGTGTGTTTAGTTTTGTCTCTGACCTTGCCTGGATTTCTGACTCTGCCTCTGCCTATTGATTTTGTACCTCAGCTGCCCTCTTGGTTTTGCCCTTGACCTTTGCCTGGATTTTTGACTCTGCTACTGCCTGACGATTTTGTACCTTCGCTGCCCTCTCGGTTTTGACTCGGACTCCTGACTACGTTCTTCGCTTCCTGATTTTTTCCCTTCCTAGACGACCTCCCTGCTCTGCTGCTCATAATAGGCAGCTACCCCCTGGGCTCCGCTATAATTCCAGATCCCTGTATAGGGGTTAAGGGTCTCGGGGTTTCTCGGGGTGCTGCCTTACCAGCAGCTCAGCCTTACAGCGGACGGTCGTCACACTGGGGAGGAGCATCCCATTGCCTACTTCAGCAGGAAACTGTTGGACCGAGAAGTGGCCTATGCAACTGTTGAAAAGGAATATTCTGGCTGTAGTATGGGCCCTTAGGAAACTCAGGCCGTGTATGTATGGGCGAGAATTCACTGTGGTTACTGGTCACAATCCACTCACCTGGCTGAACAGAGTCTCTGGGGACAATGGATGCTTACAACGATGGAGCCTGGCTCTTCAACCCTATAACTTTACAATACAGTATAGAAGAGGCAGCCAACACCAAAATGCAGATGGATTGTCCAGATATTGTCCTGCTGTCACCTAGTTCTGGCTCAGCTGCCACAGTCTCCGTACTTTGCCCTTCCCTACTCTGGGTAGGCCCAGGTTTGCCCCTGTGACCCAGTGGGTCCCCCTCCTCCATTCATGCTCGATGTGGCCCTCTATGAAGCACATGCGTAACACTAGTCACTTATAGGGGGATTCTGCTTTTCTGGCACCTCATGGGCTCTTTCAGTGGGTCATGGCACCCGCAAATCATAACAGCAAAATTGCACTACAACATGGCGCTCCTTCCCTTCTGAGATCTACACTGTGCCTCAAAAGTAGTTTTTGACTACATATGGAGTATTAGGGTACTTAGAAACAATTGCGTAACAAATTCTATTGTTCATATTATCCCTTTGAAAATTAAATATTTGGATCCAAAGCAACATTTTAGTGGAAAAAAATGGTAATTTTTGTTTACTCAGCCCAATGTTGTACAATTCTGTGATTTGTTTGACAGTTAAAAATGGTCACTAATTGCCTAGATGAAATGCTCAAGAGGAGTAGTTTCCAAAATGGGGTAACTTGTGGAATTTCTGCTGTTTTGGTAAGTCAGGGGTTCTTCATAGGTGAAATGGCGTCCGCAATCTATTCCAGCCAAAATGTGTCTCCTTCACTTCTAAGCTGTAACAGTAGTTTTCCACCACATATGAGGTGTACTCAGTATAAATTTCACAACAAATTGTACGTGCATTTTCTCCTGATACCCTTGTGAAAATGCAAAATGAAAGGCTAAAGCAACATTTTTGTGGGGAAAGTGATTTTTTTTTTTCATGGCTCAAATTATGTGGAGCTCCTGGGATTTCAAGGTGTTCACTGCATAAAGATAAGTTTATTGAGGATTGTAGCTTTCAAAATTGGGTCACTTATGTTGGTTTCCACTGTTTAGGCACATCAGGAGCTCTGCAAACACGACAATGGCTATCGATCTCAGATAATTTTGCGTTCCAAAAGTCAAATGGTGTTCCTTCCCTTCCAAGCGATGCAGTGCACTCCAAACAATATCACATATGAACTATGCACATGTTGAGTAGAAATTGTGCAACATTTTGACATCCATTTTCTCCCGTTACACTTGTGAAAATGCAAAATTGGGGCAAAAGCAACATATTTGTGGAAAAAAGTTACATTTTCATTTTTTCTATCAACTTTGCTTTAATTCCTGTGATGGATCTTGAATATGTTTATGAGCACTTTGAATGGTGCAGTTTGTAAAATGGTGCCACTTTTGAGTATTTCCTATCATTTAGGTCCCTCAAAGTCCCTTCAAATGTGATGTGGTCCCTGAAAAAATAGTTTTTTGTAAATGTTGTAAAAATGAGAAATTGCTGATAAACTTTTATCCCTTCTAACTTCCCAACAAAAAAAAGGTATGTTTCAAAAATGATGGTTTAAAAGGGATAAAAATTCAAATTTGAAAATTTCAAAATTAATTTTCTTTAACCAAATTTCCATTGTCTCAAACTCAAAAAATATTGACTTTAATTTACCACCAAAGTGACACTGGTCAGAATTGTAAATTTTGGCCTAGATAGAAAGGTTAAAACAGGTTGGGTGATAAAGGGGTTAATGAAGCAAAAGGGGGGTGATTTAAGAATTTATATATTTTTCATCTGTTTAAAAACCTTTTCCCTCACGTGTTAATGTATTTGATCGTCCCCATATAGGACTTCAACCAGCGATCATCTGAACACTTGTACTATACATGGCATCAGCGTTGCTATGTATAGTGAAAATCAAAGTTTTTATGAATGCCAGATGAATACTGACTTTCACAGGAGCACAGTAATGATAAGCACAGGGATGTAGAAACCTATCGGCGCCATGAACTTGTCATGGGCGCACCACTGGATGTATAGAATGGAGTATCCCCATGCCAGTGTCATTGGTTATTTAAGTCAGACATATCTAATATATAGTTACCTTAAATTGTTCGTCATCCACTTCCATCCGGATGTTCCCGAATCCCATAATCCACCGCGCCGCACCTGAAGTATGCCAACCACCATATTGGAACACCCAAGTGATGGATGTTCCAATATGGCACCCGCTAGTGGTACTAGCCTTTTGCACTGTACCACCAGCGGAACACCACCGGGATCCCCATGCCGGGACACTCTGACGGACCCCCCTCCAGGATTCCCCGCTGTCGGACCATTCGCCAGAATGCCATGCCAGGACCCCACCACCAACGTGAGACCATCCTCCAGGACCACACCACCACTGCTGCCGCCGGACATGACACGCAGGATCCTGCTGGTGCCTGCCCACCCACCTCCGTGCAGTCACAACCTTCAGGAAAGACTGCGGCTTGCAGCCTGTGCTGGAGATGGGATGTGGACACCCTCTGGTGGCTACAGAGGGTGCCGCACCCATCTTTCATCACAGGCCGCAAGCCAGGACTTTCTTGGCGGCTATAACTGCATGGATGGGTGGGCAGGCACCAGTGGGACACACACCACATATATACACACACACACATACAAACACGCATACACATGCGCATACACCCACAGTATAATATACCCACACACACGCACATACACACATGCAAGCACACACACGCCTGTACATACACACATGCAGATACATACATAAGCACACACAAGCACACATGCGCATATACACAGTATAATGTCCCCACATGCACATACACGCCCAGACACACAGGCTAGCATGAACATATAAGCACGCATGTGCATACACAGACACATACACAGAGTATAATGTCCCCACAAACACACGCAGATACATACACACACATACACACGCATGCATGCACATACACGCAAGCACGCTTATGCATGTGCATACAGACACATACATACACACAGTATAATGTCCCTACACGCACACATACACAAACATGCACATACACACAAGCATGCATACATACATGTGCAAACACACATGCAGATACACACTCGCACACACATATATACACATGCACACACAAATACGCATAAACACAAACACGAATATGCACACGCAAGCACACACATACACACAAATATGCACATACACATGCAAAAACACACATAAACGAACATACACACACACAAACGTGCATACACACACAGATACACACATATGCACACACACATACATACACACACAAACATGCATACGCACTCACATACATAAACACATATAAATACTCTATAATGTCCCCACACACGCAGATACGCACATACACAAACATGCACATACACAGCAACACACGAATACACACATGTGCAAACACACGCAAATACACGCACACATGCAGGCGCAAACACGCATACCCACAAAAATGCATATACACACGCATACACATGTGTGCACATACACACACACATTCATGCGCATACATTCACACACATACAGGCACATACACACATGCACATACATACATACTCATGCGCATACACATGCACATAGGCATACACACATGCATACATGTGCATACACACATGCACAAACAGACACGTACATGCACACACATGCACACATATGCATACTTACACATGCATATAAATACACATGCACACTTGTGCATACACACATATGCGCATACATACAGGCATACATGCACACATATGCATACACACGCTTGCACATATACACACGTGGACGACATCTTTGGACACTCAGATATACAAAGTTGGTGGCCGTGTGACGCATCACACCGGCCCACTGCAAGATTAAAGGATTACATCAGAGGGGAACTTGATGGGAGCTAATAACATGGATAACAAGGTGTCTCTGTCTATTTTGTATTTCATAAAATATTTCTCTGTCTGTGTTTTTTTTTTCCCCTTTATTAAAAGTATTGCTAATGGGCAGCTGTCATACTGACATTAGCAATACGGCTTAATATCAGCTGCCAAACAAAGCTGATGTCAATCCCTTTATTACCCAGTCTGCCACCACTACACGGCAGCTGGAAGACCGGGGTAACCGCCAGTTTTGGCATTTCTAATGGAAACGCCAATTATGGGGCAGCTGCTGGCTGCAATTTTCAGCATGGAGAGCCCAGAACGCTTTGGCCTCACCACGCTGAGACTACTAGCTGTCTGGGTTACTTTCTCTGGCCATAGAAAATATGGCGGAGCCCACACCAATTTTTTTTTTTAATATATTTATTTAAATGACTAAAAAAAAAATATAGGCTTCCCTGAATTTTTCATTGCCAGCAAAGGTAGCACCAGACAGCAGGGGCTGGCAGCCAGTAGCTACTTGGTTTTCCTGCACTAGCAAGACAAAATATAGCGAAGCCCTACACATTGTTTATCAGTAAATTAAATAGATTGCCAGATTGCACTTTATTATTAACCCCGCCACCCGTCAGAAACAGATTTTTAACTAAATGTACATTTATTTACATACATTGGGAGAGAGCACGGTGGGGGAGGGAAGGAGAGACACAGGGGAGAGACAGAGCCCGCGACCATCATCATGTCACCGCCCTCCCGATGTGATAGCATTGGGTCCACATCTAGTATGACATAACTGTCAAAAAGGGGTTGAAGTTAAGTTCCCACACTAAATATTGGTTGACTTTTTGAGTAAATAAATTGATGTGCAAAAAAAATCTGATACTCGAGGGGCGTGTCCTGCAGCTCATGGCACTGGACACACATTAGGAGAGCTCCTTACCCTGGACCGATAAAAGCGGCAATTTAACGGCACCACCAGGTTTCTGCATACCTGCAACTGGCACCGGATGACTCCTGGAGCAGCCCGACATGCCTAGAGCCTCTTCCCGACGCCGAGTCACTGAGAACAGAGTGACAGACTATTTTGGAGCAGAGAAGCTGAAAGCAGCTCCTGGAAACATGGTGCCAGCTCCTGGGCACCCTCCCCCTCCCTCTCCACACAGAGACAATCACACTTCTCCTGCACAAGCCCGCTCTCCTCGCAGCCAGGACTCTGGAGGCACTGAGGGAGATGACCAAGCACTGGTAACGCAGGGAGCTCTCAGGCTCATGTTAAGCTCTATGAGGAAGACCCTTACAGAAGACATAAGAGATCTTATCAGCACCCTGAGAGAGGATTTAGGAGCCTTGGGGGAGAGGACAGCAAAGCTGGAAGGTAAAATGGTAGATGTTGCCACTGCACACAATAGTTTGGCTGATAGTCATGCAGCCTTGGACACTGAAATGGGGTCTGTGCAAGCAACTATAAACCACATGGAGGACAAACTTAGAAGAAATAACTTTAAGCTAAGGGGGTTGGAAGAGAGTGCAGGGGACTCTGATCTTACTACTTTAGTCACTGAATTTTTAGTGACTGCACTCCCGGAGACTCCATTGGCTGACTTAGCTATAGAGAGAGCTTTTAGGATCCCCAAACCTGCACACCTCCCCCCTGAGACACCGAGAGACATAGTGGTGTGCCTTATACAACCTGGACTGAGAGACCACTTGCTACCGAGGCTGAGACAGAAGCCCCAGCTCCCTGAGCCATATCAAAAGGTAACTGGTCTTCCCTGACTTGACTCCTGGCACATTGTCACGCAGAAGAGAGTTTGCCTCTAGCTGCAGGATCCTCAGGGAAAGAGGTATCCTATACAGCTGGGGCTCGCCAGTTTGCTCAACTTCAGACATAAAGGCAAGAGATTCTCCTCTGCCTCCCCAACCCAGCTGCGCAAGACCCTTAAGACATGGAATTTGGCTTCGCCGGGTGGCAATCGATCCTCGCCTAGGTCTGACTCTAACCACGACGTGGGCTCTCCTGAGGGGGAAGATGGTACCCGCTGACTGCCTGGAAAATGGATAGGAGTTGGTCCTGGACGACAGGTCCTCTTTCTTTCTTTAATTGAACACTGTTGACTTTTTTCCCGGGTGGGCCGTGTGATCTCGTCCCTCCGTGGACTGAAGCCCCTCTGCCCCTTTCAGCCGGACCCTGTTGGCACTCGGTTGGGGAGGAGGTACACAGTGTTTCCCCTCATTGGCGGTTGTTCTTATTTATCCCAATTTTAGGGATACTGTTTACATTTGTGTTAGTCTTTCTGTTTTCTTACCCCATAACCATTTTCCCCCCTTAACTCTCCAGTCCCTAGTGTGGTTTTCCCTTCCTCACATTTTCCTTGCTTTCCCCCGTCTGACTGTCTTAGTTCTCTTCTCTCTGCCTTCCTCTTTCCCCCTCTCCTCTCTCTCCTCCCCTCCATTCCCACTCTCCAGAATCCACTTCCGCAGGGTGAGAGGCACCTCGAGGGGGTGGTATTGAAAGGGTAATAGATGTCTCTAAAGCTCTTTTCGCTTAATGTCAGGGGCCTCAACTCCCCTGTGAAGAGGTCCTTCCTCTGGCGTGAAGTTAAGTCAGCAGCGGCAGACATTGTATGCATACAAGAAACACATCTACTAGCGGGTGACAACTATAGGTTTCACCACTCTGCATTTCCCAATGCCTTCTTTGCCAATCATGGAGAGAAGAGAGCGGGGGTTTGTATATTGGTGAGAAACACAGTCCAATTTCAACTTAAACAGGCTATCCCGGACCCGGGAGGGAGATTTCTTATATTGATTTGCGACATAGCGGGAACGAGCTATACGATTGTGAATGTCTACGGCCCAAATCAGGGCCAGCTGAAATTCCTGCGCTCTCTGGGAGGTTAAGGGGGATAGCTGAGGGCAATGTTATTATTTGTGGTGACTTCAATGTCATTGTTGAAAGTAGGCTGGATTCTTTATCCCCGTCTGCGAGGAGGGGAGGAACCTTGGGTCCCCTTTGCCGGGAGTTCCACCTCCATGACATCTGGCGATATCAACATGCGGAGGAGAGGGACTTCTCCTTCTTCTCGCATAGTCACGCCTCCTACTCCAAGATTGATCTTTTCCTCGTTAGTGACTCCGTCCTGGAGACCTGTTTGGCTTCGGAGATAGGAGTAATAACATGGTCGGACCATGCTCCGGTCACATTAGTAGCCAACCTGGGTGGAGGGAGGTGGTCCCCCCGGCATTGGAGATTGAATCCGAGCCTACTAGCAGATCCCCAAGTGTTAGATGACATTGGAGGGAAGCTACAAGACTTCTTCTCCCTGAATGATAACGTGGTATTCCCACAAGGCGGTCCTCCGGTGCCTCCTCCTGCAAAAAGCGGCTCAGGCAAAAAGAAAAAGGGAACGTCTGCCAACGGAATGGCTCGATAGCTTACAACGGCTCGAGTTTGAAAATAAAACAGCCCCGGCACCCCATCTCCTTTCCAGGATTCTAGAGATCAGGAATAAGCTCCGGGCACTTCTCTTGCGCCAATACGAATCTGGCCTCCGGAAATTGAAGTCCAAGTATTACGCAGCCGGGGATAGGGCAGGTGCTCTTTTGGCCCGTAGACTAAAAAAGAGAGTGGCGAAGTCAATGATCACGTCCATGAATACCTCAGAGGGGGTGGTGGTTCGGGATCCGGCAAAAATTGTGGAGTCATTTGCTACTTACTATGAACAGTTGTACAACCTGAAAAATGACTCCGAGACCCCTCAACCACTAGAACACGTCATAAGGAGTTTTCTGGAGGGATTAGGTCTCCCGACTGTTGGTCCGGAGGAGCTAGAGGTGCTAAATAAGCCCTTCGCCCTTTCTGAAATTCTGGCGGTCATCGGGTCCTTGAAGGCAAATTCAGCCCGGGGCCTGATGGCTTCGCTAGTGAATACTACAAATCTTTTGGGTCGGTCCTTGCTCCTTTCTTACTCCGACTTTTTTTGGTGTGGCAAAATGAGGGCTCGATCCTGCCCTGGTGGCCACGATTATAACGATCCCTAAACCAGGAAAGGAGCCGGACCGTCCTGAAAACTACCGACCGATCTCCCTCCTGAATTCTGACCTCAAAATTTATTCAAAACTTTTAGCGTGTAGGTTGAGTGAAGTGATTCCTCAATTAGTGTGCTCGGACCAAGTGGGGTTTGTGCAGCGGAGACAAGCCCGGGACGGCACCAGGAGAATGCTAAATTTAATTGAAGTTGCAGAAAAGAGAGGGGGCCCCTGTGTATTCCTGTCCCTTGATGCTGAGAAGGCGTTTGACAGGGTACATTGGGGCTACCTCCGTGAGGTACTAAGCACCTTTGGTTTCTCGGGTCCCATATTGAGGGCTGTCCTGAGTCTGTACTCGCACCCTTGTGCGAGAGTATTCTCTGCTGGTTTCCTGTCTCGGGTCTTCCAGATTACAAACGGCACTAGACAGGGCTGTCCCCTTTCCCCCCTGGTGTTTGCCCTAATCATGGAGCCTCTTGCGGCTTCTCTTCGGGCGGACCCGAGTGTGGAGGGTATCATGGTGGGAGGGAAAAAACACGTTGTTGGCCTTTACGCTGATGACGTGATCATCTCCACTGCGAGCCCTTGTTCCTCACTTTCGGGAATTATGAGGTCCCTGACGATGTTTACACGCCTCTCTTATTATAAGTTGAATGCGGGGAAGTCTGTTGTTCTCCCTGTTCATGTACCGAAGGATGAGGTGGAGCGTTTGACCCAGAGCTTCCCCTTCAAATGGTGTCCGGGGGGTATACCTTACTTGGGGGTTACCTTGGGCCCTTCGGCCTACGTGGCACGTAATAACCTCACGCTCCTTATGGAAAACTTAAGGGGAGCTCTGGGGTCATACCCACTTTCGTCCCTGTCTTGGATGGCAAGGGTGCAGGCGGTGAGAATGTTGTGGTTGCCTAAAATCATATATCTGTTTCGCTGCCTTCCCTTGTTCTACCCCTCGGCCTTGCTCACTCGCCTCCAGGCCTTGATTAATGATTTTGTATGGGCCTGTGCGCGCCCGAGGATCCGGAGAGGGACCATGCATCTCCGTCTAGGGAAGCATGGGGGTCCCTGATGTGGTCGCCTACCTTAAGGCGGCCACGTTGGAAGCTGCTAAGGCCTGGTGGGGAGGGGACGGATCTGACAGGTGGCTACATATAGAGGAAAGTGAAACATCTGGTAATTCATTGAGGGATCTACTGGCAGCGGAATCCTTGGGAACGACTCAGAAGAGTAGCTTACTAAAAACAGTGAGGGCGGTGCTGAAAGCTTGGGGGGGACTACGGAGAAGTTGGTCGAAGATTTCGCCTACTGAAATCCCTTTGAGGGCATTGAGACTGTTGATTCCCTCCCTAAACATAAATTGGTCCCGCTGGGGAGAATGTGGTCTGGAGAAATTGAGTGATCTACTTATCTCGGGCAGATTGATGACCTTAGGGGAGTTTATGTCGGCTCACCCCTCACTTGGTCATTCCTTTTTACAGTTCCACCAGATCACGCACTTCCTTAGGTCGAATTCATGCTTCCACGATCTAGGCCCTCCATGTGTGTCCCCTTTACTACGGTTCGTTTTCTCTGGACCAGAGGTCGTCAAGGGTTTATCAAGCATCTATGGAGGTCTAATTGAGAGTGAAGCACCGACTAAATTGCCGCAATGGGAAAAATGGGAGAATGATTTCTCCTTTTCAGCAGATCCGGACGACTGGGAGGGTGCGGTTCGGTGTACAATGGGTGCTACTAGCTGCATAAATCACATAGAGCTCTTGAAGAAGGTACACCTTCGTTGGTATACACCCCCCTCCAGGTTGGCGAGGTTTGGGTCAGGCTCCTCGCCCTTGTGTTGGAGACAGTGCGGATGTAAAGGCGACCTGGCCCATATGTGGTGGGGCTGCCGGGGACTGGCTCCTTTTTGGAAACTGGTTGCAGGACTCCTGGAAACCCTCACGGGAATCAGGGGTCCGCTTTCCCCCCAAACCGCTGTCCTCCACGTGGGGGTGGAGGGCCTTCCTCCAATACCTCGCCTTCTGTTCACCTTCGTGCTGACAGCGGCCAGGATCTGTATTGCCGCAAAATGGAAGGACCCATCCCCTCCATCCATGAAAGAACTCGTTGACGAACTGAACTCGATTTTCTGTCATGAGTTCTATTTGGCAATGGAGGTCAAATCCAAGAGATATGTGGCCGAAGCTTGGTCTTGCTGGGCGGGTCACCCCCTGGCTCTCAAAATCGCTTTCTGACCATCTGGCTCGTACAACGGCACTCCTGGGGATTGCCCTTGCTCTGCGGATTCCCTCCTTTCGGCCTTTGACTTCCTTTCTCTTTTTCCCCTTCTCGCTCTCTTCATCTCTATTCCTCATGTCTTTTGTCTCGTCCTCTCAGTCTTCCCTCCCTATTCTATTCTTGACCCCGTTCATACCCATTATGCTCCCTGCATATTTTTGCTCGCTTTTCCTCCTTGTTTTATTTTTTTTGTCTTGCCTTGTATTTAGCCCATAGTCGGAGATGTTAATATGAGAATGTTACTCTGAACATGTTGCTCAGACACCCTACTTACCGACTGGATAATTAAGTCGGCTCTTGTTCCCTATACTTCTTCACAAGGCCTGATTAGGCAATGGTAACAATAATGTATCCCAGGGGCGGACCCAGACTGTAGTGGGCCCTGGTGCAAGAAATTGTTTTGGCCACCCCCCCCCCCCGGAATTCAGTGCCAGAATAGTGCCGCGGGTGTGCAGCACAGCCAGCGGCGTAGCAACTGTTTGTGGCGCCCGGGGCGGTCGAAAAATGTTTCCGCCCCTTTGGTTATTGATAATCTGGAAGTGTACATAGCATACACTGTCTGCCCCTATATACAAGAATATAACTACTATACTAAAACACAAAGAGAAGGGGTGCAATTGCCACCTCTGCAGAACATGTATATGGCAACAAGCAGGAGTCAAGGAGGGCCCGGGGCCGAAGCAATTTTCGCCGCCGTGCTGTGGAGTTCATAATGCAATATATATGCAAAAAAACTTTATTCTTAATATTATGTCACAATACCGGGATCTGAGGATCTTCTATTTGGAGGTCAGGGGCTCTCTGATGCCATGTTGCTGTCTGTCTCGCTGTCGTCCTCTTTTGACACTGGAGTGCGGTGGACAAGAGAGCATTAACTAGTTAATAACAAGAAGTATGGTATGTACTAACTGAGCCATAACTCCTCCCCATACCAGTAGGATTACTATATGGATTTTAGTATTAGGGTAGGGACACACTGGTGTGAAACTCTGATGAGTTCAATGTGTGATTTTCTCGCATTGCAATCAATCTCTGAGAGCAGATTGGCGAGTGTCGGACGCTTTTTTCTCATCCAGATTTAGGATGAGAAAAAAGTTGCAACATGCTGCGACAGTCTGCGATTCACACCGAGACTCACCAATGCAAGTCTATGGATCCGACAAAATCACAGACCACACACGAACCATCCGAGTCTGAAACTGCGTTCACACATTGCGTATTTTGCTGCGCTTCTTTACGCGCGCTTTCTCAAAATACGCAATGTGCCTTTTGTCTGCCTGCAAAGTGAATGTGAAATTCACTTTGCAGTGCAGACATTGGGCAAAAATACGCAGTGCGTTTATGGGAGAAAAGCGTAGCTGCGTAAAGAATTGAGATGTGAATTCTTTATGCAGCTGCTCCTGCATTTTCTCCCTGTGATGTCACAGAGGGGAGGAAGAATCCTGCGTCCTCCTCCCCTCTGTGACAGCTGTGACCGCCCATTAGATTTCACAGTGTATTAATATACACTGCGAAATCTAAATTAAACAAAAGCAAGTGAATGAAAAATAAAAAAGAATGAATACTTTACCTGTCCGACGCCTTTTCCCGGTGTCCAGTGCCTAGCGAGGTGTCTTCTGCCAGAACCTGTGGTGACGTCAGAGGGGCGTTCCCGGCGCAAACGCAAAAAAGCGCAACAAAATACGCAATGTGTGAACGCAGCCTGACACGTTTTTTTCACGGATACATTCTCATTCTGTAGCTGAGAACACTGTAAAATGTTCCTGTAAATGATTCTACAGTAATAGCTGCTGATAAAAAACACAGATTGCACACGGATGTGATCTGAGAGAAATGTCGGACACTCGCACAGCAGTTGGTTGCCAAACGGACTAAAAAACAGATGTTACTCGTCCGACTCTCCTGGAAACAGACCGATTTTAAGGCGGCGGGAGACAGTGTACCACCATGTCCTCAGCTCCGTGCTGTGCACAGACAGTGTACCACCATCTCCCTAGCTCCGTGCTGTGCACAGTGTACCACCATGTCCTCAGCTCCGTGCTGTGCATAGTGTACCACCGTGTCCTCAGCTCCGTGCTGTGCACAGTGTACCACCATGTCCTCAGCTCTGTGCTGTGCACAGACAGTGTACCACCATCTCCCTAGCTCTGTGCTGTGCATAGTGTACCACCATGTCCTCAGCTCCGTGCTGTGCACCACCATGTCCTCTGCACACCCTCCCTCCATGTCCTCTGCACACCCTCGATCCATGTCTCTGCACACCCTCGATCCATGTCCTCTGCACACCCTCGATCCATGTCCTCTGCACATCCTCGATCCATGTCCTCTGCACACCCTCGATCCATGTCCTCTGCACACCCTCGATCCATGTCCTCTGCACACCCTCGATCCATGTCCTCTGCACACACTCCACCACGTCATCTGCACACCACTCCACGTCCTCTGCACACAACCCCACGTCCTCTGCCCACCCCTCCACGTCCTCTGCACACCCCCTCCACGTCCTCTGCACACCCCCTCCACGTCCTCTGCACACCACTCCACGTCCTCTGCACACCACTCCACGTCCTCTGCACACCCCCCCTCGTCCTCTGCACACCCCCCCTCGTCCTCTGCACACACCCCCCTCGTCCTCTGCACACCCCCCCTCGTCCTCTGCACACACCCCCTCGTCCTCTGCACACACCCCCTCGTCCTCTGCACACCCCCCCTCGTCCTCTGCACACCCCCCACGTCCTCTGCACACCCCCCCACGTCCTCTGCACACCCCCGTCACGTCCTCTGCACACCCCCCCACGTCCTCTGCACACCCCCCCACGTCCTCTGCACACCCCCCCTCGTCCTCTGCACACCCCCTCGCCTCTGAACACCCCCTCGTCCTCTGCACACCCCCTCGCCCTCTGCACACACCCCCTCGTCCTCTGCAGACACCCCCATGTTAGATGAGCCATGCACCTTGTAAAGTCAGTCCCAGTTCCTCCTCTGGCAATTCATCTTGCCGGGCAAAATGTAGCTCCGCCCACCTGAGTCACATGTGCGTGACGTCATCGCAGGTCCTGTAACACCCAGCATCTGTCCTCGCCGGTGGTGCTATGATCCTGCCGACCACCGACCTCAGCCAGCGTCATGCACCACCACTGGTGAGGTGAGGAGTGGGGGCGCGATGACCGGAGGGGGGGCGGGGTGTGAGGTGTCCAGGGGGGGTGTGAGGCATCCAGGTGGGGGTGTGTGAGGTGTCCAGAGGGCGGGTGTGAGGTGTCCAGGGGGTGGGGTCACCCGGCCGGGGCTCAGAGCAGGAAAAGAAAAAAAGACACAAAAAAAAGAACACGTCGCCGCCCTCCCCGAAAAGTGCCTAATGGCAATTACGGCCCTGCCACCCCCCCCCCCCCCCGGAACTTAATGCCAGAACAGTGCCGCGGGTGTGCAGCGCCACTGACACCCGACAGCACCACCCCCACACTACTGCCGCTACCTACACCCTTCTGTCTGTCTGACAGGGGAACGGACCTGCCGCTGGAGCCCCAGGGGCCCCCTAGCTGGTCGGGGCCCTGGTGCACCACGGTAGTTCCGCCCCTGATGTATCCTATCGAACACGACTAGATGATGCAAGATAGACACAACATACAGGGTATGACAGTGGCCCTGCATCCTGCATCCTGAAGCAATTTTGCCTGGGATCTTATTTGAGTTTTGAATCCAGACAGTAGGGACAAAGCGTCTTCCGATATAAAGGAGATGTGTGAAGACATGATTCGTTTGTGCCATCCACTTTGTGCGGTTTCACTGTTTTCCCTTTTGTAATGTTTCATTGGTTACCTAATGTCTTAATTGTACTATATCTGATATATGCAAATAAAAATCTATTGAAGTCAAAAGATCTGATACTTACTGGACTTTTATTATGTTGTATAAACTGACCTGCGGTACATTTTTAAATCCGCTACATGTCAATTTCTCTTGCGAGCACGCTGAGTTTTATGTGATTCTCCCCATAGAATTGCATTATATGTGGAAAATCTGTAAGTAAAAATACATATGCGTTTTCAATGCGTTTCAGCTGTGAAAACACACTAAAAATGCATGTAATCCACACATGACTTAACAACGTTGGTTTTAAGTAACAGAAATGATTATTTTTTTAAACATAGCATTCCAAAAGAAGACGGAGGCTGAAGTCAAAAGCTGTCAAAATGCAATAAAAATGCAATGTAAAATTTTTTAAAAAGGAACTTAATTAAACTTTCACACTAGTGTTTTTGTCCGATCCGGCCAAAAAAACGCATGTCCCTTATGTGATGCCCAACGGCCAATCCCCATGCTTTGTCTATGCAAGTGCGGCAAGTGTGGTATTGCCACGATCTGGCATTTGCGGCAGGTGCGGCCGCGCAAAAAACGCGTCTGACAGCAGATATTTTAGTGGCCGCAACTGCCGGATCGCGGCAATACCACACTTGCCGCACTTGCAATGCATGGGGCTTGCCGCAAGTGTAGTGCAAGTGTGGCCATTATGGGGGAACATGCAGCAAATGCATTTTTTGTCCGGTTCCGGCCGATCCGGACAAAAAAATGCATTTGTCCCATGTGCCGCATAAAAAAAGCTGATGTGAAAGGGGCCTAATAGGTGTAGAAATGCTGCAAAATATCTGCAACATCAAAAGCTCACCAATTATCGTACTTATAAATTATGAGAAAATGCACATTTATGACACCTCATGGCTGTTGTACTTGGGCGCTAGTTCTGTATGCTACAAAAAGTGCAATATTAATATATCATAATATAGGTTGTTCCATGCAGTTATGGTGGGTTTACACGTCGCGATATCGGGCCGTAATCGTAGCCAACAACGCGGGAGCGCGCTTTTTGAGCGCGCTTTTCCCGCCATCGCATCGCCGGTTTAGACAGCCCGATATCGGGATACAACGTCCCTACGATGTGTACGCCCCCGACCCAGGAACGACCATTTAACATGGGAGTGAGTGGGTGACGTGGCAGTACACATCGGAGTTGGGCTGTTAGACGGGGCGATGCGGCTACAACCGGCATCCGATATCGGGCGGTTGAATAGCGCGCTCATTCGACCCCCGATATCGTTTTGCCATCGTTCCTGCATCGCGTTGTACGTTCACACCGTACAAAGCGCAAACGATATCGGCTCCAACGCCCGAACCACGTGACTTTTGGTCGGAGTTGGGTCAGAGTTGGACGCCGATATCGCGACGTGTAAACCCACCATTACAGCATTTTTTGTAATTATCAACCTTTTCCTCGTTGGGACAGGCTCTTTTTTGATTTAGCACCTCAGTGCTACTTTTACAATTATAAAGTGATACATCATGTGTTTCATTTTCAGTTTCTGCTATACATGAACTAAATTATTATAATAAAGTAAAAGGAAATTATAAATAATATTTCACTGCTAATAAGATGGTGTAAACGGACTTTTACTCATAACATATTCATTCAACCTTAACATGAAATTGTATCTAGTATCTGTAGGTGGTGCTATAACACTACAGTATCAGGTCCCAGCTACACTAGTCACTGTCCTCTTGTGACTTGTATGCAATAAGTGCAATCACGGTACATTGGGCTACGATGCAGCAGTGTCTAATTCCTTTGGAAAAATAAGGATGTCAATCCAAAACATATGAGGATTAACTAAAAAAGACATGCTTTGGACATGGGCATACATAAAATTAATGGGGCTTCATAGCAAAAGTTCTTTTAAGGTCCCTCATCCTCTGTATCGCCCCCAAAATGTTATTTGGTTAAGAGGGGCTATGGCGCATAGGCAGGACCGGTTTTAGGCAAAGTGGGGCCCTGGGCAAAAGGTTAAAGTGGGCCCTAAATGCTCACATATTACACCGTCACACTCAGACATTTAGGGTACATTTACAAGTGCTGAATTCAGACTGGTGAATGAGTGCAATCTATAATATTCAAGTCATTCAGTGCTTGTTTCCAGCCTTTTTACACAGGATGATGAAGAATGATGGGTGCAGAACAATCACCGGTAGAGCAATCTGCCCTCTACAGATTCATGTTATCGGCAGCACTTCTGCAGTTTGCAGCCGGCGATGTTCTGTCGAGAGCAAGGATTTCTGTTCCTCCATAAACATCCAATCACCCAATGATGAGGCGCATTTTGCTCATTTGTTGGGCGATTGCCGACCTGTTTACACCTAGGAACTCTAATCTGTGCTGCTGGGATGTATAAATGTAGATGTTACATACATGCAACACACGATATGTGACGCAAACACTATATATTACACGTATACACGAGCACACACACATAGACACACATCCATTCCCATCATTGTCTGTGTCATACACTATGGCGCCTCCAGGGAAAGTCGCTCTTTCTAAACTCTTAGGGCCACTTTACACACACCAACTTATCTGTCCAACTTCTGACCAACTTGCTGGTTGCAGTGAAATCATGGACACATTGTTCCATTTGTACACAGCCACAAAATGGAGCAATGCGTCCATGATTTCACTGCAACCAGTAAGGGCCCTTTCACATCAGCGGTATTTGAATTTGCGGCAGTTGCGGTTGAAAAACCGCATTTGCCGCACTTGCGGCAAGAATGCGGCAAGCCCCATTCATTTCCTATGGGACTTGCGGCACTTGCGGCAAGTGCGGTTTTTCCAAATTTCAACACCAGTTGCGGTAAATGCGGCATTTGCGGCATGTCTTAAAACCGCAACATGCCGCGGTTTTTTCTCGCCGCAAGTATACCACAAGTGTACCGCACTTGTGCCGCAATGTACATTGCGGTATTTTTATAATGAAAGTCAATGGCAACCGCGTCTGCCGCACGTGCCGCATCTGCCGCAAGTGGATTGGCTGGATGCGGCACGCGTACTGAGCCTGCTCCAAATGCTCCAAGCCCCCCCCTCACTGATATAAAAAGAGGAGCAGGTTTGCACATGCTGTGCAAACTTGTTTGTTGCTCTGAAGTGGACCAAGCTATTGTGAGTGGCCATTTCTCTGCTTCATCTCTGGCATCGTGCTACATCTTTGCATCTTTTGGTAAGTACATGCAATTTTCATTCAGATAATATGTTTATTGTCTTTTTTTTTTTTTGCCAATTTGTTAATTTTTTGCAAAAATACCATGTGCTTTGGTAATTTTTTGCAAAAAAAAACCATGTGTGTGTATTGTTCATTTTTACTGTTATTATTTTTCAGCATTTTTTTTGTATTTTTCATCAAAAATGTTGAAAAATAATTATTGTAAATGAATATGTGTTTTTTTTATTTTATTTTTTTTTTTATTTTTGCATTGTGCATTATTTAAAATGTTCATGGGATGCCTTGTGCTTTGGTAAATTTTTGCAGAAATACCATGTGCTTGGTAAATTTTTGCAAAAAAAGCCATGTGTGTGTATTGTTCATTTACTGTTATTATTTTTCAGCATTTTTTTTGTATTTTTCATCAAAAATGTTGAAAAATAATTATTGTAAATGAATGTGTTTTTTGTTTTTTTTTCTTTTTTATTTTTTTTATTTTTGCATTGTGCATTATTTAAAATGTTCATGGGATGCCTTGTGCTTTGGTAAATTTTTGCAAAAACACCATGTGCTTTGGTAAAATTTTGCAAAAACACCATGTGCTTTGGTAAATTTTTGCAGAAATACCATGTGTTTGGTAAATTTTTGCAAAAAAAGCCATCTGTGTGTATTGTTCATTTACTGTTATTATTTTTCAGCATTTTTTTTGTATTTTTCATCAAAAATGTTGAAAAATAATTATTGTAAATGAATGTTTTTTTTGGTTTTTATTTTTTTTATTTTTGCATTGTGCATTATTTAAAATGTTCATGGGATGCCTTGTGCTTTGGTAAATTTTTGCAAAAACACCATGTGCTTTGGTAAAATTTTGCAAAAACACCATGTGCTTTGGTAAATTTTTGCAGAAATACCATGTGCTTGGTAAATTTTTGCAAAAAAAGCCATCTGTGTGTATTGTTCATTTACTGTTATTATTTTTCAGCATTTTTTTTGTATTTTTCATCAAAAATGTTGAAAAATAATTATTGTAAATGAATGTGTTTTTTGGTTTTTTTCTTTTTCTTTTTTTTTTTTTTGCATTGTGCATTATTTAAAATGTTCATAGGATGCCTTGTGCTTTGGTAAATTTTTGCAAAAACACCATGTGCTTTGGTAAATTTTTGCAAAAACACCATGTGCTTTGGTAAATTTTTGCAGAAATACCATGTGCTTGGTAAATTTTTGCAAAAAAAGCCATGTGTGTGTATTGTTCATTTACTGTTATTATTTTTCAGCATTTTTTTTGTATTTTTCATCAAAAATGTTGAAAAATAATTATTGTAAATGAATGTTTTTTTTGGTTTTTATTTTTTTTATTTTTGCATTGTGCATTATTTAAAATGTTCATGGGATGCCTTGTGCTTTGGTAAATTTTTGCAAAAACACCATGTGCTTTGGTAAATTTTTGCAGAAATACCATGTGCTTGGTAAATTTTTGCAAAAAAAAGCCATGTGTGTGTATTGTTAATTTACTGTTATTATTTGTCAGCTTTTTTTTTGTATTTTTCATCAAAAATGTTGAAAAATAATTATTGTAAATGAATGTGTTTTTTGGTGCTGTTTGTGTATTTTTTTGATTTTTGCATTGTGCATTATTTAAAATGTTCATGGTTTTATAGATGCCATGTGCTTTGGTAAATTTTTGCAAAAATACCATGTGTTTTGGTAAATTTTTGCAAAAAAAGCCGTGTGTGTATTCATTTACTGTAATTATTTTTCAGCATTTTTTTTGGTATTTTTAATCAAAAATGTAGAAAAATAATTATTTTAAATGAGTGTGTTTTTTGGTGCTGGAATTTTTTATTTTAATTTTCCATTGTGCATTATTTCAAATGTTGATGGTTTTATTTGATTTAGCAAAGATGCCTTGTGTTGTGTAATTTTTTGCAAATATGCCATGTGCTTGTTAATTTTTGTGAGATCTGAAAGGCTGCCTTCACACTATGGATGTTTTAAAGGGAACCAACCACCCCCCAACCACCCCCCCCGGACTATTAATATGGCTCCCTACACCCAGCACATACATGTGCTGCAATGTTTTTGGCTAAAAAAACTGCTTTTTAAAAGTAAAGATAATGCTTTATAAAGTTTCTACCGAAGGGACGGGTGGCCGTTACTTACATGGGGCTAAAGCCGAGATTCTGCTGCCACTCCTCCTCCTCTCTCCCCTCACAGCAGTAACGGCCAGCCCTTTGTTCAGCGTCACAGCCTGGTGCACGGGATCGCATGCCCGTGCACACGTCATCAGCTACAGCCGGGTAGCGAGCGCGCGCTCTGACTTCCTGCGCTCGGCTTTGGAAGTCAGCGCGCGCTCGCTACCCGGCTGTAGCTGATGACGTGTGCACGGGCATGCGATCCCGTGCACCAGGCTGTGATGCTGGAAAAAGGGCTGGCTGTTACTGCTGTGAGGGGAGAGAGGAGGATGAGTGGCAGCAGAATCTCGGCTTTAGCCCCATGTAAGTAACGGCCACCCGTCCCTTCGTTACAAACTTTATAAAGCATTATCTTTACTTTTAAAAGGCAGTTTTTTTAGCCAAAAACATTGCAGCACATGTATGTGCTGGGTGTATGGAGCCATATTAATAGTCCGGGGGGGTCATTGGGGGTGGTTGGTTCCCTTTAAATCCAATGCTGTCCGATAAAAATCGGACAGCATCAGACCGATTTTGTTCCCCATGCAGCCCTATGGGCATCAGACCAAATCAAATGTGCACTAAATGGCATCTGATTTTGTCCTATCCGATTCTGTCCCATTTTATATTTTTTTTTTTTTTTTTTTTTATCGGTGCAAAATTTGGAGCATGCTCCGATTTTTGCTCCAAAAATTAAATTGGTCAAAATTGGATCGTATCAAATCGGATGCCATTTAGTGCACATCTGATTTTCTCCGATCAATTTAACATGGGGCCCTATGTAGCAAGGTCAAACGAAACATCTGATGTCTCCTTGGACCCGATTTTACTGTACTGAGCATGCTCAGTACAGTAGAAATGATCCAAACTTGAAGACAGGGCTTAAAAAATAAAAAATGTATGCTCACCTATCCCCGAGCCCCCGCCGTCTCCCAGTGTCTGCAGAGGTCTTCTACTGCATTACAGGACCTGCCGTGATGTCAGTCACGTGACTGCCGGTTACCATGTGTTACCTGCGGTCACGTGACTGTAACATCAGCGCAGGTCCTATACTGCAGTAGAAGACCTCAGCAGACACCGGGAGCTAGGGGATAGGTGAGCATAATTTATTAATTTTTTTTTTTTTTTATGGACACAAGTGCAGCATCTTATGCACCTGGCAAAATGTGACTTGCTGCAAATGACCGCAAGCACCATACCAAATGTATTGAGCTTGCCGTATTCAGGACATAATTTGGGCATTATGTGTGTGGTCAAGCAGATGCAGCGCCACCTCTGGTATTGTCCAAAAACATCAGCGTTCTGCTGATGTGAAAATTGCCTTACTGCATTTTTTATAATTTTTTTTGTCATGCACACTGTGGGTGGGACTCGTGCTCCCCCCATAGTGTCTGTGCAAGTGACTGCATTATTATTAATTTAAGGTGTCATGCACACTGTGGGTGGGACTCATGCTCCCCCCATAGTGTCCGTGCAAGTGACTGCATTCGTATTAATGTAAGGTGTCAAGCACACTGTGGGTGGGACTCATGCTCCCCCCATAGTGTCCGTGCAAGTGACTGCATTCGTATTAATGTAAGGTGTCATGCACACTGTGGGTGGGACTCATGCTACCCCATAGTGTCCGTGCAAGTGACTGCATTCGTATTAATGTAAGGTGTCAAGCACACTGTGGGTGGGACTCATGCTCCCCCCATAGTGTCCGTGCAAGTGACTGCATTCGTATTAATGTAAGGCGACATGCACACTGTGGGTGGGACTCATGCTACCCCCATAGTGTCCGTGCAAGTGACTGCATTATTATTAATTAATGGTGTCATGAACACTGTGTGACTACTATTATTTATTTTTTTTTTCTATGTAATATTAGTTTATCTGGCAGAAGATTTCTGAATACTCCTGTTTGCGGCTGCTCGGGATATTGTTTTTTGCTATAGACACTTTTGATTGTGAGTATTTTTATTGTATTTTATTTTATTTATTTTTTTACAATCTAAATATTTGTATTTCATTTATATGTTCTGACTTTCCTCCCTGTCCTGCAGTGTCTGATTGATTGGGATGGCTGAGAACTCCTCCCACAGTGAGGGATCTGATTCCCCAAACAGGGTGGTAAGTGCCTCATGTAACTAATGTGTATGTCCTCATGTGTTTTGCCTATTGTGAATACTAATATCTTAATTAAATCTGATTAAAGGCTCGTGGTTCTGCTGACAGTGGAGCAGTGCAGGACGTCGTTGTGCCTGATGCTGAGCCAGGGACTGTAAGTACTTAATAATCATGCTTGTCCCAAAGTAATTTTTTAAAACTTTATCCAGTTATTTAACATAATATTTTTCATGTATAATTTTTTTTGGACTTAAAAAATAAATTTTTAAAACTCAATGTATATCCTTTTTTTTTTTTAATTTGGTAGGCTGCTGATGTCCGTCCAAGAGGTCCTCCAACCTCTTCCCAGCGTCGTGGTGGAAGTCGCGGTCGTCGTGTAAGAATATTAAAAAATTATAACATTTATAATTATTATGTGTTTGATTATTAATTTTAATATTAAAAATTGTTTATGTTTTTAGGGTTCCCAAAGGTCAAGCAGGTCCTCACAGGAACAAGTGGAAGAAGTTGATTTCTGTATAAATGGTGATCAGCTGATCCACTTGGTCCAAGAGCTACCTGTATTGTGGGACCAAAGGAACAGCCGCCACTGGGATAGTGACTTGACACTACGACTGTGGGAAGAAATCTGTGTTGAGATCGTGGATGGTTGGAGTGACCTCAATGCTCCGACTCAAGCTGCTTGCCGTAAGTATTTTTTTATAATATATAATTGAATAAATTTTTTACATATAATTTGTAATATTTATACATTCATTAACCACTCTATTTGTTTCACAGTGAAAAAGGTGAAGGAACGCTGGCGATCAATTAAAGACCGCTACGGGAAGGACTACAAAGCAGAGAGGCTTGCCCCCAGTGGTTCTGCGGCAGGTAGTAAGAAATATAAGTATTACTACCAGCTATCCTTTTTAAGGCCATCGTTGGAAAGCCGTAGGTAAAATATATATATATTTTTTTTTGGTATCTTGAATGGACGCTGTTATATGTTATGATACTTAATCTCTTTTTTTATTCACACAGTACTGTTGGAAATGTGGAACCACCAACTACTGCAAGTAGCCTTCCTGCAGCGGTCCATGATGATGAGCCAACTTTGGACACTGGTGATGGCGCTGCGGCATCTTCACAGCCCTCTGACAGACCAGTCCATCAAACTGTTTCCAACCTATCACAGCCCTCTGTTGCTACCGAACTGCCTCAACCAGCTTCTCGTTCAGTTCGACAGCGCCAGAGTGCTGTCAATAGGAATCCTATTCCGGAATACATACATCTTTCTGGAGTTTTTGAGGAATGCGTTTCCTTATTAAATAAAACATTTGAAGCTGGATTCGAAAAAATAATAAACGAATTCCAAAAACTCCGGATAGATAATACTTCTCAAATGAGAAATATGTATTTTCAAACAGTTTTGACCCGGATGGAAAATCTGACTGGACCTGGTCAGCTGTATGTCATGCAGAGCTGTGAAGAAGCACTAAAGTACGCGCTAGACCACATGCATATCAGTGGGCAGCAAGAGTCGGAGACGGACCATCAGCAACCAGTTCCTGAGGTTGAGACAGAGTTGCCCAGCAGACCTGCTCAGCCAAGGTCTGAAGAAAGTCGTGGGGCTACTTCTTGTGTTCGTTCACGTGAGAGGGAGCCGGAATATCGTGATCGTTCACGGGAGAGGGACCTGGAATATCGGCGTGATCGTTCACGGGACAGGGAGCTGGAACACCGTCGGATGAGACACGACCAGGATTATGGGCAATATGAGCCACACCATCGGCCACAGAGACCACAGTGGAGAGACTTCCAGTCAGGAGATGAGCCAACAACACGGCGGCCAAGATACGAAGACTGGGAGTCGGAGGATTTTAGACGCTGGAGAGATCAAAGCAGACCAAGTCAGCAGCGAGGACGAGGTACTAGTCATCATCTGTTGGCTACCCAGGGCTCTGGGTATGGTCGCCTTCCAGCAAGCCTGTCTACTCGTCCCACTGCTGATATTGATTTGTCGTCAGGGATGTGGCAAAACGTTGGAGACCTAAGCAACACGTCTAGCTTAGGTTTTCGATTGAGCATCCTTGATACACCAATAAACAGACAGGTGTCTCGTCCAGCTGAAGATCCTCCTCTCACAACTGTTCCCTTAAGCCCCATAAGTCCGGTCATCCATCTGACCAGCACACCATCCAATAGTCCAGGCAGCCCGACCACGACTACGGCCACGACTACGACCACGACCACCACAACAAGTAGCTCCACAGGTGGAAGAACATTACCAGGCATGTAATGCACATCCCCTTGTGCATGAAGTGTACTTGCCTGGATGAGGTCTAACTTCTACCTGTCCTAACTATACGTGGCTGAAGCCATTAGCCAACCTACGTGGCTGAAGCCATTAGCCAACCTACGTGGCTGAAGCCATTAGCCAACCTACGTGGCTGAAGCCATTAGCCAACCTACGTGGCTGAAGCCATTAGCCAACCTACGTGGCTGAAGCCACTTGCCAACCTACCTGGCTGAAGCCACTTGCCAACCTACCTGGCTGAAGCCACTTGCCAACCTACCTGCCTGAAGCCACTTGCCAACCTACCTGGCTGAAGCCACTTGCCAACCTACCTGGCTGAAGCCACTTGCCAACCTACCTGGCTGAAGCCACTTGCCAACCTACCTGGCTGAAGCCACTTGCCAACCTACCTGGCTGAAGCCACTTGCCAACCTACCTGGCTGAAGCCACTTGCCAACCTACCTGGCTGAAGCCACTTGCCTACCTACCTGGCTGAAGCTAACAAAGAAAACCTACCAACCTGTCTGAAGCTACTTGCCAACCTACCTGGCTGAAGCTAACAACGAATTCCTACCTGGCGCAAGCAAGCAAGCTGTCTACCTGGATGGAGATACCACGACCTACCTAATGTGAGTATTGCCACACTGTTCTGAAAATGTTCATGTATGTAACTTCAGAATACTAATGTACTTTCTCTTTTTCTACTTCACAGAATAGCTGGATGAATCCACCTACTTACCTACCTGGCTGAAGCTACTTAACCATACCTTCCATGGCTCAAGCTAACAATACCTACCTGACGAAAGCAAGCTGTCTACCTGGATGAGCTACCACAATCTACCTAATGTGAGTATTGCCACACTGTTCTGAAAATGTTCATGTATGTAACTTCAGAATACTAATGTACTTTCTCTTTTTCTACTTCACAGAATAGTTGGATGAATCCACCTACTTACCTACCTGGCTGAAGCTACTTAACCATACCTTCCATGGCTCAAGCTAACAATACCTACCTGACGCAAGCTGTCTACCTGGATGGAGATACCACGACCTACCTATTGTGAGTATTGCCACACTGTTCTGAACTTGTTCATGTATGTAACTTCAAAATACTAATGTACTTTCTCTTTTTCTACTTCACAGAATAGCTGGATGAATCCACCTACTTACCTACCTGGCTGAAGCTACTTAACCATACCTTCCATGGCTCAAGCTAACAATACCTACCTGACGCAAGCAAGCTGTCTACCTGGATGGAGATACCACGACCTACCTATTGTGAGTATTGCCACACTGTTCTGAACTTGTTCATGTATGTAACTTCAGAATACTAATGCACTTTCTCTTTTTCTACTTCACAGAATAGCTGGATGAATCCACCTACTTACCTACCTGGCTGAAGCTACTTAACCATACCTTCCATGGCTCAAGCTAACAATACCTACCTGACGCAAGCTGTCTACCTGGATGGAGATACCACGACCTACCTATTGTGAGTATTGCCACACTGTTCTGAAAATGTTCATGTATGTAACTTCAGAATACTAATGTACTTTTTTCTTTTTCTACTTCACAGAATAGCTGGATGAATCCACCTACTTACCTACCTGGCTGAAGCTACTTAACCATACCTTCCATGGCTCAAGCTAACAATACCTACCTGACGCAAGCAAGCTGTCTACCTGGATGGAGATACCACGACCTACCTATTGTGAGTATTAACACACTGTTCTGAACTTGTTCATGTATGTAACTTCAGAATACTAATGTACTTTCTCTTTTTCTACTTCACAGAATAGCTGGATGAATCCACCTACTTACCTACCTGGCCGAAGCTACTTAACCATACCTTCCATGGCTCAAGCTAACAATACCTACCTGACGCAAGCAAGCTGTCTACCTGGATGGAGATACCACGACCTACCTATTGTGAGTATTGCCACACTGTTCTGAACTTGTTCATGTATGTAACTTCAGAATACTAATGCACTTTCTCTTTTTCTACTTCACAGAATAGCTGGATGAATCCACCTACTTACCTACCTGGCCGAAGCTACTTAACCATACCTTCCATGGCTCAAGCTAACAATACCTACCTGACGCAAGCAAGCTGTCTACCTGGATGGAGATACCACGACCTACCTATTGTGAGTATTGCCACACTGTTCTGAACTTGTTCATGTATGTAACTTCAGAATACTAATGCACTTTCTCTTTTTCTACTTCAAAGAATAGCTGGATGAATCCACCTACTTACCTACCTGGCTGAAGCTACTTAACCATACCTTCCATGGCTCAAGCTAACAATACCTACCTGACGCAAGCAAGCTGACTACCTGGATGGAGATACCACGACCTACCTATTGTGAGTATTGCCACACTGTTCTGAACTTGTTCATGTATGTAACTTCAGAATACTAATGCACTTTCTCTTTTTCTACTTCACAGAATAGCTGGATGAATCCACCAACTTACCTACCTGGCTGAAGCTACTTAACCATACCTTCCATGGCTCAAGCTAACAATACCTACCTGACGCAAGCTGTCTACCTGGATGGAGATACCACGACCTACCTATTGTGAGTATTGCCACACTGTTCTGAACTTTTTCATGTATGTAACTTCAGAATACTAATGTACTTTATCTTTTTCTATTTCACAGAATAGCTGGATGAATCCACCTACTTACCTACCTGGCTGAAGCTACTTAACCATACCTTCCATGGCTCAAGCTAACAATACCTACCTGACGCAAGCAAGCAAGCTGTCTACCTGGATGGAGATACCACGACCTACCTAATGTGAGTATTGCCACACTGTTCTGAAAATGTTCATGTATGTAACTTCAGAATACTAATGTACTTTCTCTTTTTCTACTTCACAGAATAGCTGGATGAATCCACCTACTTACCTACCTGGCTGAAGCTACTTAACCATACCTTCCATGGCTCAAGCTAACAATACCTACCTGACGCAAGCAAGCTGTCTACCTGGATGGAGCTACCACAATCTACCTAATGTGAGTATTGCCACACTGTTCTGAAAATGTTCATGTATGTAACTTCAGAATACTAATGTACTTTCTCTTTTTCTTCTTCACAGAATAGTTGGATGAATCCACCTACTTACCTACCTGGCTGAAGCTACTTAACCATACCTTCCATGGCTCAAGCTAACAATACCTACCTGACGCAAGCTGTCTACCTGGATGGAGATACCACGACCTACCTATTGTGAGTATTGCCACACTGTTCTGAACTTGTTCATGTATGTAACTTCAAAATACTAATGTACTTTCTCTTTTTCTACTTCACAGAATAGCTGGATGAATCCACCTACTTACCTACCTGGCTGAAGCTACTTAACCATACCTTCCATGGCTCAAGCTAACAATACCTACCTGACGCAAGCTGTCTACCTGGATGGAGATACCACGACCTACCTATTGTGAGTATTGCCACACTGTTCTGAACTTGTTCATGTATGTAACTTCAAATACTAATGTACTTTCTCTTTTTCTACTTCACAGAATAGCTGGATGAATCCACCTACTTACCTACCTGGCTGAAGCTACTTAACCATACCTTCCATGGCTCAAGCTAACAATACCTACCTGACGCAAGCAAGCTGTCTACCTGGATGGAGATACCACGACCTACCTATTGTGAGTATTGCCACACTGTTCTGAACTTGTTCATGTATGTAACTTCAGAATACTAATGCCTTTCTCTTTTTCTACTTCACAGAATAGCTGGATGAATCCACCTACTTACCTACCTGGCTGAAGCTACTTAACCATACCTTCCATGGCTCAAGCTAACAATACCTACCTGACGCAAGCTGTCTACCTGGATGGAGATACCACGACCTACCTATTGTGAGTATTGCCACACTGTTCTGAACTTGTTCATGTATGTAACTTCAGAATACTAATGTACTTTCTCTTTTTCTACTTCACAGAATAGCTGGATGAATCCACCTACTTACCTACCTGCCTGAAGCTACTTAACCATACCTTCCATGGCTCAAGCTAACAATACCTACCTGACGCAAGCAAGCAAGCTGTCTACCTGGATGGAGATACCACGACCTACCTAATGTGAGTATTGCCACACTGTTCTGAAATTGTTCATGTACCTTACTTCTGATTACTAATTTACTTTCTCTTTCTCTACTTCACAGAATAGCCGGATGAATACACTTACCTACCTGGCTGAAACTACTTAACCATACCTTCCATGGCTGAAGCTAACGAAGATTACCTACACGACGAAAAAAAGCTGCCTACCTGGAATCAACTAACACTAAATACCTATGCAAAATAAATGTTAAATGTTATTTAATTAATTTATTTTATGTTATAAAATAAACTTTTTTAAATTCAAAAATTTGTTTCCATTATTTAATATAAGATTATATTTTTAATATAAAATATAGATGAATGGGTACTACTTAATAAAACATAGTTTATGGCTGTCTGAAATGGAAATACATTGTCTATTAATGTTTTAATTCCTATTTAAACAATAATTGACAATGGATTTCCGTTTTGGAGAGACATTTACTATATAACTGTAATGTCCACTTTTGTGTAATGTCCACTTTTGTGTAATTAATAAATTGTGCGCCACAGGCGGAAGTGGCCAGTATGCAAAAGAGCTGTGCAGCGCTTCAAATATAAATTTGACAGCCCTGCATCTCTCCGCTAAAACACTCCGCTCCTCCTGCCCTGGCCAGGTTCAGGTAATGAAACACACCCTCTGCCAAGTGTTTGTTAAACAGGAGTAGTCATTGTCCTGCTAGGACCTTGCATGATGTTAGAATTACATTTGCGTTAGGCGCTGTGATTGGCCCAGTCGCAGTGATGTGTTATGTGCGTAAAATATTGCATCAGCGCAAGCGGACACATGACAGCACCGAACGCAAATGTCATTTTCACATCATGCAAGGTCCTAGCAGGACACTGCCTGCTCCCGATTAACTAACACTCGCCGTAGGGTAAGCATAACAATAATTATTTTTAATACATTTGTATTCATTTTACATGTAATTTGAGAGTATTGAATGCAGAACAAAATGAAATGTGGCTTGACAGCACAAGGGTAAAGACACAGCGCGCGAAAACACTCAAGGGGGGAAAGAGTGCATACAAGTGGTGAAAGACACATAGCACTAGGCAGAAAAGAAACAGGGTCAGGCCTGGCGTCATCACCCGGGCAAGTGCTGGTGCCCGACTGCTTGTAGGGGGCCCGAGGGCTAGGTTCACACTTGCATTGTGACCCTAGCCTGACGCAAGTATTGTCCGCTGCAGCGCAGAGCGTTTAATGCTATGCGCATCCAGCAACGGAGCCCATAGAAACCCGATGTTTACATTGCCAAGCACTGGTTGGCAAGGTAAACATCGGGTTTGTATGGGCTCCAGCGCATAGCATTAAAAGCTATGCGCTGCAGCTGAAAATAATTGCATCAGGCTAGGGTCACAATGCAAGTGTGACACTAGCCCTGAGCACACTGCCCCCATAGCCAGGGCCATATCCAGGGGGCAGCTGGGGTGTCCTTTGCATGGAGGTCATTTTCAGCCTCCTGCAGCGCCAAAGGTCTCCCTCCTCCCCCCTCTGTGGGAGCAAACAGAGCTGCACACTCTGGCCTTACAGGACCTGTGATGATGTCAATGGAGAGTGAAGTCAGGGGTCACATGATCATCTCCTCAGTGTATGCAGGACTCTGCTGTGCTGCCCATCATGATGCTCAACTAGGTGAAGTTTGTGTGGGGTCTGGAGGAATTAAAGGCCACTTTACACACACCAAATTATCTGTTCAACTTCTGACCAACTTACTAGTTGCAGTGAAATCATGGACACATTGCTCCATTTTGTGGCTGTGTACAAATGGAACTGTGTCCATGATTTCACTGCAACCAGTAAGTTGGTCAGAAGTTGGACAGATAAGTTTGTGTGTGTAAAGTGGCCATTACAGTGTGAATGTAGCAGAAGTGGGTGTGTACTAGGTGTACGGAGCGCAGCTGAGTGGGTACTAGGTGTACGGCGCGGAGCCGTATGTGTACGAGATGTACGGAGGAGAGCCATGTGTGTACCATCGTTATGGAGTGGAGCCATATGGGTACTAGGTGTACGGCGCGGAGCCACGTGGGTATGAGGTGTATGGCGCGGAGCCACGTGCGTACGAGGTGTATGGAGAAGAGCCGCGTGTGTACCAGTGGTAGCCCCCCCCCCCCGTGGATTACGTTCCCGCTACTATAGTCCCAGCCACCTTTGCCAGCAGCATTCTTCAAAATAGTCTCTTCTGCCGCTGTCTGCATTGTGCAGCTCAGCATAGGGGGCACGATGTTGCCATGACTGCTGATATGTGCAGAGCGACCGGAGTAGACCGGAGCGGCGAGAAGAAAAAGTGAGGAGAAAGAGATATCCGGATGGCCAGACACTCTCCACTTGGCTGCGGTGCCACCCATATGGCAGTGTGGCTCCATTGATCTGCTTGCATTATTTAGGCGCTTCAGGATGCTTGTGTATATACAAAGCATCCTCAGACGCACAAAAATGCAACATTTTGCATTTGAAGGGTATTTTTTAAAAACGCAAGAGAACGCAAACGCACCTTAGCCCGCTCCTAACAACGTGTAATATACTCACTGTCAGAAACAGCTCTTTCTGCTTTCGGCAGTCACTGTTCATGTAAGGCTGCCTTTGCATAGGCGTTTTATTTAAAATTTTGCAGTTGTGGTACTAAAAAACCCCGAATCTGCCACATTTTCCGCCAAGTGGCTGCACTTGCTGCACATTTGCCACAAGCCACATGCATTGTCTATGGGGCTTGCGGTAAGTGTGCAGCAAAATATATATTCTAGTCCGCGATATGTAGTAAAGGGGGTCCACTGAGACTTTTTCGCACTGGGCCAACAGAAACCTGGAGCTGGACCTGTACACGGTTCAAGTGGAATAATAAAACGCATACAGGGGTAGAGTTTTCCTGGAAGACCGCTCAAAGAGAGAACAGAACATGAAGGAAGAAGACAGCACAGTGGGCATAGAGTAAGGAGTGAAAAATACAGTGCAGGGGACAAATACAATGCACACGTGGAGACGGATATAGCACGAAATGATCAGGATGATACCGTCCTACAGATGCTAATGCATGGGGCCCCACATCTATGTACTAATTAATTGTGTAATGGACACTTCCATCTGAGTTCGAAATATACCTTACCCACTGAAAATTGCTGTACAGACACTTAGGCCGGCTTCACACTGCGTGTGTGTGATCCGATCCGTAGCTGTCCGCTTCAGGCAGACAGCCGCGAACCATATCAGCACACAGGACTGGGTGGCTATTATGCCCTCCGATCCTGTGTTTAGCGCACGCAGCTGCAGCCGCTGACAGGTCAGAACCGGGGCGACCGCGGTCCTCACCTATCAACAGCAGGAACTGCGTGCGCTAAACACAGGATCGGAGAGCATAATAACCACCCAGTCCTGTGTGCTCATACGGTCCGCGGCTGTCTGCCTGAAGCGGACAGCTACGGATCGGATCACACGCATTGTGAAGCCACCCTTAAAAACAAAGTGGTCGTTTGTAGGAAAACTTTAAAACTACACATAGTAGTACATAGATATGAACAGACATAATGTGTAGTGTGTTAAACCGTACCCGATGTAGGTGTGCTGTATCCCTCAATTATGTGGTCATGTGCATCTCAAAACAATACTGGCTACTCATGGCCGGCACTACATATGTGCGACCTGTGCGACGGCACAGGGCGCCTGCCACCAGACTTCACAGGGGGCGTCGCAGAGAGACATCAACTTTCACTTTTTACTCCTGCCGCACTGTACAGGATGCAACAGGAGAGGAAAGTTTCAGAGGTAGGGAGCACATCCTCTGTGCTCTTGGCGCCCTCCCCTCCCTCGGTGCTCCATGTCCTGTGCCCTGTCTTCACCAGAGAGGAGGGGGAGGGGCCCTGCAGTGTCCCGACCAGAGAAGCTGCTGACAAACACCTTACCCACCAGCTCCAGGAGTCACAGGAGAAAAGTCCTCTATGTAGGTGAGGGTAATGTAGTGTGTGTGTGTGTGTGTGTGCCAAATGTGTATGATGTATGCCTTTGTGTGTGTGTATGTTTGCCAGTGTGCTTGTCTGTGCCAGTGTGTGTCTGTGTGTGTGTAGTGTTACAGTGGGTGTGTGTCTGTGTGAGTGTGTATGTATGCCAGTTGTGTGTGTATGTGTCTGTGTGTGTATGTGTGCCAGTATGTGTGTGTGCATGTCTGTGTGTGTTTGTGTCAGTGTGTGTATGTGTGCCAGTGTGTGTATATGTGTGGCAGTATATGTGTGTTTGTGTCTGTGTGTGTATCTGTGTGTGCCAGTGTATGTGTGTGCATGTCTGTGTGTGTTTGTGTGTGTATGTGTGCCAGTGTATGTGTGTGCATGTCTGTGTTTGTGTCTGTATGTGTGCCAGTGTATGTGTTTGTCTGTGTGCAGTGTGTGTGTCTGTCTGCAAATGTGTGTCTGTGTGTGTATGCGTATGTGTGCCAGTGTGTGTGTGTCTGTGTGCCAGTGTATGTGTGTGCATGTCTGTGTGTGTTTGTGTCTGTGTGTGTGTCTGTATGTGTGCCAGTGTGTGTGTGTGTGCCAGTATGTGCCTGTCTGCATACCAGTGTGTCTGTGTGCCTGTGTGTGTGTGATATCTGTAATGTATTATGAATAAGTTTGTGTGTACAGTATTGTGTGCTGTCTATCTCTCTATCATTTATCTATCTACCTATTTATCTATCATTTATCTATCTATTCTACCTATTATCTATTAGGCTAGGGCCACACTTAACAGTGCACCCATGTTAGCCAGATCACGCTAGAGCAGAGCCCAGCCTGCTGTAACACTGACCACTAATGTCGGGTGCTTCCTGTGAATGCTGCACCATAGAAACCTGCTGTTTACTATGGTTACAGCTTCACACTGCCTGGGACTTCCTATGAAGCTGTAACCATAGTAGACAGCGGGTTTATGTGATCTGGCTAACGTGGGTGCACTGTTAAGTATGGCCCTAGCCTTAGCTATCTATTGTCTATTCCTTCTATATATTATCTATCCCTATATCTATGTATAATCTATTTTATTTTAAGAAAAAAGGAGCAGCACAATCTTTTAAAGAGAAAATGGTGCAAAGCCCTAAGGCTGGGGTCACACTTGGGCTGGGACCCACGTTTCCAGGCAGCACTAAAAACGTTGAATTTCTGCCATAACAGACACCGTTAATGGCGAGAGCTTCCTCGCAACGGGGTTCCCATAGAAAACCCATAGTTTACCTTGGATGCAGCCACACACAGAGCTCCAGGACATTGCTTTTCAACAGCGCACAGAAAAATGCTGTCAGGAGGTCAGTGATACCAATGGAAGAGAGAGTCTGTAATAGGAGACTGTGTCAAATGCAGAGGACAGGTCTAGAAGGAGGAGGACGGAGAACTGTCTGTTAACATTGGCCGTGAGTAAATCGCTGGTTGATGGTTGCCAGGTTTTCAGGACAGGACCGAAATCCTGGCGATGGGCGCCCGGTGGACACGCAGCATCGCTGCGTGTGACACAAGGAGACGCGCAATCAGCCAGCTCCCAGCGCCTCTCAGCAAGTTCTGGGAGCTGGTAACCCATAGTAAACTGCGGGTATCTAGGTAGCGCGCGCTGCCTAGATACCCGATGTATACCTTGGTTACCAGCCTTCGCTCACTGGCTGGTATCCAAGGTAAACAGCGGGTAACTAGGGTCCCTAGTTACCCGCTGTTACCTTGGATACCAGCCAGTGAGCGGAGAAGGCTGGTAACCAAGGTATACATCGGGTATCTAGGCAGCGCACGCTGCCTAGATACCCGTAGTTTACCATGGATACCAGCCTGCTCCCGCTAACTGCAGGCGGGCAGCAGGAGCAACACATCGTGGAAACGATATTTACATAATTTCCACGATGTCGCTAGTCCACTGATCGCTGGTAAGTCTGCCTGTGTGTGTTGCTACGTGTTGATGTGCAAAGCAGAACAATACCCCTACCTCAGGTGCAGATCACACTAATCCATAAAGTTCAGGTTCTAAGCTTAAAAAGTACACCTTTGTGTACATTGCTGTGAACCTGACATGTGCAAATCCGTACCTGATGTAGGTGTGCTGTGGCTGCTGTATTCCTGAAATACGTGTTGATGTGCAAAGCAGAACAATACCCCTACCTCAGGTGCAGATCACACTAATCCATAAAGTTCAGGTTGTAAGCTTTAAAAGTACACCTTTGTGTACATTGCTGTGAACCTGACATGTGCAAATCCGTACCTGATGTAGGTGTACTGTGGCTGCTGTATCCCTGAAGTAAAGTGTTGATGTGCAAAGCAGAACAATACCCCTACCTCAGGTGCAGATCACACTAATCCATAAAGTTCAGGTTCTAAGCTTAAAAAGTACACCTTTGTGTACATTGCTGTGAACCTGACATGTGCAAATCCGTACCTGATGTAGGTGTACTGTGGCTGCTGTATCCCTGAAGTACGTGTTGATGTGCAAAGCAGAACAATACCCCTACCTCAGGTGAGATCACACTAATCCAGAAAGTTCAGGTTCTAAGCTTAAAAAGTACACCTTTGTGTACATTGCTGTGAACCTGACATGTGCAAATCCGTACCTGATGTAGGTGTACTGTGGCTGCTGTATCCCTGAAGTACGTGTTGATGTGCAAAGCAGAACAATACCCCTACCTCAGTGCAGATCACACTAATCCATAAAGTTCAGGTTCTAAGCTTAAAAAGTACACCTTTGTGTACATTGCTGTGAACCTGACATGTGCAAATCCGTACCTGATGTAGGTGTGCTGTGGCTGCTGTATTCCTGAAATACGTGTTGATGTGCAAAGCAGAACAATACCCCTACCTCAGGTGCAGATCACACTAATCCATAAAGTTCAGGTTTAAGCTTAAAAGTACACCTTTGTGTACATTGCTGTGAACCTGACATGTGCAAATCCGTACCTGATGTAGGTGTACTGTGGCTGCTGTATCCTGAAGTACGTGTTGATGTGCAAAGCAGAACAATACCCCTACCTCAGGTGCAGATCACACTAATCCAGAAAGTTCAGGTTCTAAGCTTAAAAAGTACACCTTTGTGTACATTGCTGTGAACCGATATGTTAATGTGAAATCGTACCTGAAGTAGGTGTGCTGTGGCTATCTGATACTAGTTATGTGCAAAGCTAGTAACAATACGTACATCAGGTTGCAATATCACGCTCACATCCATAAGCGTTTCATGTTCTAATCATAAATCAATCATAAACCTTTTGTGTACATCTGCTCTGACCTGACATGGTCAAACTCCGCATACCTGATGTAGGTGGACGAGATCTGGTCAACCTGGAAATACGTGTGATGTACAGGAAATGCTAGAACAATAACCCCTACCTTCAGGTTACAGATCACACTTCACAAATTTCAGCTGTTGTAAGCTTTAAAAGGTACATCTTTGTGCATGCGCGTGACCTGACCCATGTCTTGAAACACCTACCACTACAGGTGTTATGTTGTGCTGGTGTACCATGTAACGTGCGGATTGGCACATGCTGATAATACCCCTTACCTTGGTAATCACCTATACCTTAAGTTCGGTTATCAAAGCTTAAAAAGTAAACTTTGTGTACATGGCCGTGGAACCTACATTGTGCAATTCGTACATGATGTGTTTTGTGCTGTTGACGTATCGCTGAAATACGATTCTTAGTAT
Source organism: Allobates femoralis (assembly GCA_033576535.1). Classification (NCBI taxonomy): domain Eukaryota; kingdom Metazoa; phylum Chordata; class Amphibia; order Anura; family Aromobatidae; genus Allobates; species Allobates femoralis. The sequence goes on from JARQOC010000004.1 coordinate 314,622,849, forward strand.
TGTGTCAAATGCAGAAAATTTGACTCATGTTCAGATCAGCACTAATATCTTAAAATGTTCAAGGTTTAAATGAACAATGTAAAAGGCCACCTTGTTTAGTACCACGCTTGCTAACACCTGTAGTGTGAAAATCGGTTCCACCATGTACTGGTACATGTACTGGTATCTGCCTGATAATGGTATTTAACGGTACATTCAGGGAACAAGTACACTTACTCTGCAGTGCAGATCACACTAATCCATAAAGTTCAGGTTCTAAGCTTAAAAAGTACACCTTTGTGTACATTGCTGTGAACCTAACATGTGCAAATCCGTACCTGATGTAGGTGTACTGTGGCTGCTGTATCCCTGAAGTACGTGGTGATGTGCAAAGCAGAACAATACCCCTACCTCAGGTGCAGATCACACTAATCCAGAAAGTTCAGGTTTTAAGCTTTAAAAGTACACCTTTGTGTACATTGCTGTGAACCTGACATGTGCAAATCTGTAACCTGATGTAGGTGTACTGTGGCTGCTGTATCCCTGAAGTACGTGTTGATGTGCAAAGCAGAACAATACCCCTACCTCAGGTGCAGATTACACTAATCCAGAAAGTTCAGGTTCTAAGCTTAAAAAGTACACCTTTGTGTACATTGCTGTGAACCTGACATGTGCAAATCCGTACCTGATGTAGGTGTACTGTGGCTGCTGTATCCCTGCAGTACGTGTTGATGTGCAAAGCAGAACAATACCCCTACCTCAGGTGCAGATCACACTAATCCAGAAAGTTCAGGTTCTAAGCTTAAAAAGTACACCTTTGTGTACATTGCTGTGAACCTGACATGTGCAAATCCGTACCTGATGTAGGTGTACTGTGGCTGCTGTATCCCTGAAGTACGTGTTGATGTGCAAAGCAGAACAATACCCTACCTCAGGTGCAGATCACACTAATCCATAAAGTTCAGGTTGTAAGCTTTAAAAGTAACACTTTGTGTACATTGCTGTGAACCCGACATGTGCAAATCCGTACCTGATGTAGGTGTACTGTTGCTGCTGTATCCTGAAGTACGTGTTGATGTGCAAAGCAGAACAATACCCCTACCTCAGGTGCAGATCACACTAATCCAGAAAGTTCAGGTTCTAAGCTTAAAAAGTACACCTTTGTGTACATTGCTGTGAACCTGACATGTGCAAATCCGTACCTGATGTAGGTGTGCTGGGGCTGCTGTATTCCTGAAATACGTGTTGATGTGCAAAGCAGAACAATACCCCTACCTCAGGTGCAGATCACACTAATCCATAAAGTTCAGGTTGTAAGCTTTAAAAGTACACCTTTGTGTACATTGCTGTGAACCTGACATGTGCAAATCCGTACCTGATGTAGGTGTACTGTGGCTGCTGTATCCCTGAAGTACGTGTTGATGTGCAAAGCAGAACAATACCCCTACCTCAGGTGCAGATCACACTAATCCATAAAGTTCAGGTTCTAAGCTTAAAAAGTACACCTTTGTGTACATTGCTGTGAACCTGACATGTGCAAATCCGTACCTGATGTAGGTGTACTGTGGCTGCTGTATCCCTGAAGTACGTGTTGATGTGCAAAGCAGAACAATACCCCTACCTCAGGTGCAGATCACACTAATCCATAAAGTTCAGGTTCTAAGCTTAAAAAGTACACCTTTGTGTACATTGCTGTGAACCTGACATGTGCAAATCCGTACCTGATGTAGGTGTGCTGTGGCTGCTGTATTCCTGAAATACGTGTTGATGTGCAAAGCAGAACAATACCTTTACCTCAGGTGCAGATCACACTAATCCATAAAGTTCAGGTTGTAAGCTTTAAAAGTACACCTTTGTGTACATTGCTGTGAACCTGACATGTGCAAATCCGTACCTGATGTAGGTGTACTGTGGCTGCTGTATCCCTGAAGTACGTGTTGATGTGCAAAGCAGAACAATACCCCTACCTCAGGTGCAGATCACACTAATCCATAAAGTTCAGGTTCTAAGCTTAAAAAGTACACCTTTGTGTACATTGCTGTGAACCTGACATGTGCAAATCCGTACCTGATGTAGGTGTACTGTGGCTGCTGTATCCCTGAAGTACGTGTTGATGTGCAAAGCAGAACAATACCCCTACCTCAGGTGCAGATCACACTAATCCAGAAAGTTCAGGTTCTAAGCTTAAAAAGTACACCTTTGTGTACATTGCTGTGAACCTGACATGTGCAAATCCGTACCTGATGTAGGTGTACTGTGGCTGCTGTATCCCTGAAGTACGTGTTGATGTGCAAAGCAGAACAATACCCCTACCTCAGATGCAGATCACACTAATCCATAAAGTTCAGGTTCTAAGCTTAAAAAGTACACCTTTGTGTACATTGCTGTGAACCTGACATTTGCAAATCCGTACCTGATGTAGGTGTGCTGTGGCTGCTGTATTCCTGAAATACGTGTTGATGTGCAAAGCAGAACAATACCCCTACCTCAGGTGCAGATCACACTAATCCATAAAGTTCAGGTTTTAAGCTTTAAAAGTACACCTTTGTGTACATTGCTGTGAACCTGACATGTGCAAAACCGTACCTGATGTAGGTGTACTGTGGCTGCTGTATCCCTGAAGTACGTGTTGATGTGCAAAGCAGAACAATACCCCTACCTCAGGTGCAGATCACACTAATCCATAAAGTTCAGGTTCTAAGCTTAAAAAGTACACCTTTGTGTACATTGCTGTGAACCTGACATGTGCAAATCCGTACCTGATGTAGGTGTACTGTGGCTGCTGTATCCCTGAAGTACGTGTTGATGTGCAAAGCAGAACAATACCCCTACCTCAGGTGCAGATCACACTAATCCATAAAGTTCAGGTTCTAAGCTTAAAAAGTACACCTTTGTGTACATTGCTGTGAACCTGACATGTGCAAATCCGTACCTGATGTAGGTGTGCTGTGGCTGCTGTATTTCTGAAATACGTGTTGATGTGCAAAGCAGAACAATACCCCTACCTCAGGTGCAGATCACACTAATCCATAAAGTTCAGGTTCTAAGCTTAAAAAGTACACCTTTGTGTACATTGCTGTGACCCTGACATGTGCAAATCCGTACCTGATGTAGGTGTGCTGTGGCTGCTGTATTCCTGAAATACGTGTTGATGTGCAAAGCAGAACAATACCCCTACCTCAGGTGCAGATCACACTAATCCATAAAGTTCAGGTTCTAAGCTTAAAAAGTACACCATTGTGTACATTGCTGTGACCCTGACATGTGCAAATCCGTACCTGATGTAGGTGTGCTGTGGCTGCTGTATTCCGGAAATACGTGTTGATGTGCAAAGCAGAACAATACCCCTACCTCAGGTGCAGATCACACTAATCCATAAAGTTCAGGTTGTAAGCTTTAAAAGTACACCTTTGTGTACATTGCTGTGAACCTGACATGTGCAAATCCGTACCTGATGTAGGTGTACTGTGGCTGCTGTATCCCTGAAGTACGTGTTGATGTGCAAAGCAGAACAATACCCCTACCTCAGGTGCAGATCACACTAATCCATAAAGTTCAGGTTCTAAGCTTAAAAAGTACACCTTTGTGTACATTGCTGTGAACCTGACATGTGCAAATCCGTACCTGATGTAGGTGTGCTGTGGCTGCTGTATTCCTGAAATACGTGTTGATGTGCAAAGCAGAACAATACCCCTACCTCAGGTGCAGATCACACTAATCCATAAAGTTCAGGTTGTAAGCTTTAAAAGTACACCTTTGTGTACATTGCTGTGAACCTGACATGTGCAAATCCGTACCTGATGTAGGTGTACTGTGGCTGCTGTATCCCTGAAGTAAGTGTTGATGTGCAAAGCAGAACAATACTCCTACCTCAGGTGCAGATCACACTAATCCATAAAGTTCAGGTTCTAAGCTTAAAAAGTACACCTTTGTGTACATTGCTGTGAACCTGACATGTGCAAATCCGTACTGATGTAGGTGTACTGTGGCTGCTGTATCCCTGAAGTACGTGTTGATGTGCAAAGCAGAACAATACCCCTACCTCAGGTGCAGATCACACTAATCCAGAAAGTTCAGGTTCTAAGCTTAAAAAGTACACCTTTGTGTACATTGCTGTGAACCTGACATGTGCAAATCTGTACCTGATGTAGGTGTACTGTGGCTGCTGTATCCCTGAAGTACGTGTTGATGTGCAAAGCAGAACAATACCCTACCTCAGGTGCAGATCACACTAATCCATAAAGTTCAGGTTCTAAGCTTAAAAAGTACACCTTTGTGTACATTGCTGTGAACTGACATGTGCAAATCCGTACCTGATGTAGGTGTACTGTGGCTGCTGTATCCCTGAAGTACGTGTTGATGTGCAAAGCAGAACAATACCCCTACCTCAGGTGCAGATCACACTAATTCATAAAGTTCAGGTTCTAAGCTTACAAAGTACACCTTTGTGTACATTGCTGTGAACCTGACATGTGCAAATCCGTACCTGATGTAGGTGTACTGTGGCTGCTGTATCCCTGAAGTACGTGTTGATGTGCAAAGCAGAACAATACCCCTACCTCAGGTGCAGATCACACTAATTCATAAAGTTCAGGTTCTAAGCTTACAAAGTACACCTTTGTGTACATTGCTGTGAACCTGACATGTGCAAATCCGTACTGATGTAGGTGTGCTGTGGCTGCTGTATTCCTGAAATACGTGTTGATGTGCAAAGCAGAACAATACCCCTACTCAGGTGCAGATCACACTAATCCATAAAGTTCAGGTTCTAAGCTTAAAAAGTACACCTTTGTGTACATTGCTGTGAACCGGAATAATGTTTAATGTGAAAATCTGTACCTGACATAGGTGTGCTGTGGCTACTATATACCTAAGTTATGTCTTAAACGCCTGTCACACACATCAATATCACTTTCAATATCACTGCTGCACATGATGTAGCAGCGATATTGCATTGTCAATCATAAATCAATCATAAATTTCTTTTTGATGGTCATCAAATTTTACTTGCATCTATAAGACCGACGATGGTCACCCGCTGGAAGCACAGCATCACTGCGTGTCACATGGGGAGACGAGATCAGCAAGTCCCAGCACCTGTAAACAACCGATGGGACATGGTAAACAAGGTAAACTGCATGTATGAAGACAGTGAACGCTGCTAGACACCCAATGTCTACCTTGGTTACCAGACTTCGCCAGCTTAACGAACAATACCAGCCTGTGTGAGAAGACTGTTAACCAAGGTGTACATCAGGTATGTAGGCATCGCGCGGTGCCTACATACCCAATGTATACCTTGATTAACAGCCTTCTCCACTTACAGGCTGTTATCGCTTGTTAAGCATGAAAAGGTTGGTAACCAATGTAACATGCAGGGATCTAGGCAGCATGCGCTGGATACATACCCCATGTAAACCTTGGTTAACAGCCTTTTCACGCTTAACGGCTGGTATCAAGGATGGTGAAAAAGGAATACATCAGGTATATGGGCAGGGCACGTTGGCTACATACACACATTGAAGGGGCCTTTTACAATTGTGTTTGTTTCCTGATTTGGAAGATCGGGCAAAACCCGATTCTTACAGTATTTTGCCATTCACTTTAATTTTGTCAGGTAGAATGTTGTTGATTCATGTTTTTTCATGAAATCATTAAAGAGAATGGGCAAAAAAATGAATTCTGTAAGAATCATTTGTTTTCAATATCTTAAAAATCAGGAAAAAAACGCAAGTGTGAAAAGGCCACCTTGTTTAACAGCTACCAGCGCTTGCTAACAGGCGCTGTGAGTGTGAGGAAATCGTTTCCACCATGTCGCTGGTCTCATGATTATTGGTAAAATCTGCCTGTGTAATGGTACCTTTACACGCGGCTACATTTCTAGGGTGTCAACAGGTAACTTACTGGCTGCAGTGAAATCATGGAGACATGGTTCTATCTTGTTGCTGTGTACAAATGGAATAACGTCTCCATGATTTCACTGCAACCAGTAAGTTACCTGTAGCCACCCAAGAAATGTTGCCGCGTGTAAAGGTACCATGACAGATCACCAGCAATCAAACGTCAATCTCACAGCAATCTCGTTTGGTGGTTAGTTCACTGTCGACATTGACATGTGTGACAGAACCTTTAACACCCTGTTACACAACAGATAATTGTGCAGAGATTGTTTTCACATCTTTGCTTGGAGTGAAATCATGGACACATTGTTCCAGTTGTACACTGCCACAAAATGGAGCAATGTGACTATGATTCCACTGCTATCCTACATCTGCCAACAATATCAGCACAATTATGTGTGTGTGCAACAGGGCCTTTAAGGTGTATAACACAACAATACCCCTACTTCAGGCACAATAATAACATATGTCATGTTCTGAGCAAGGTTGTACAATGTGTACTTTTACAGCTCTGAACCTGAAGTATGTTACCTGCAACGCGTACTGATGTAGGTGTATTGTGGCTGCTCTGTACTCCACTATTGTAGTGTTACACATAGTTGAGGTACAGAGCACATCAGTTGAAGAAAGAGACCAAAAAACATTTTATTCTATTGGGAAATAAAAATAATAAACATTAACATTTCAAAAATACAAACAGTTAATATTCAAAATATTATAGCAATATTAAATATTTGTCATTATCAAGTTTATAAACTGAAAAAAATTAATCTACAAAATTGTCATATCACAAAGAAAAAAAATAAAAGTATACTGTGAAAGCTCAATATAAAGGGACTGCAGCATACAGGAGAGGAGGAGAGCAGGGACACCCGAGGGGGACTGGCACATGCAGCAGAGTAGGGAAGCAGAGAGGCAGGAGAAGGACTGGAGCCTGAAAGAAGAAGCAGGAGGGAAGCAGGGAGGCAGCAGAGTGACTGTAGCCTGGACAAAAAGGCTGGTGCAGTAGCTGTGTAATACACAATGCGTTGGAAATAGCACACCATCTCGTTATTTAAAAAAGGTAAAAAAAAATATTTTTAATTAAACTTTAATTATACCCATTACACGTCGCAACATTGCATGCAATTTCACTTGCAATTTGCTAGTTGCAGTGAAATCATGGACACATTATTCTATTTGTACACAGCAACAAAATAATAAAATGTGTCCGTGATTTCACTGACACAAGCAAATTTACGGTGAAATTGCATGCAATGTTGCAACGGCTAATGGTACCCTAAGAACAAATTTTTTTAACTATAACATTTTGTATTTTTTTTTTTTTTTATTTTTTTTTTTTTTAAATATTGAAAATAATTAAAACATTTCAAACATAAATATGACAATTAAAAATATGTTCAATTATCATGTTACAATGAAGATTTTTAAACATCAACCATAAAGATGTATAACTATGTACAGCTATTATAACATTGAACTTTACAATAATAACAGCCGATTGTAGCGACCTGTATCGGCGTGTAAAGAAGGAACAGAAGGTGTTGTTTCTACATCATGCTATGTACCTGGTATGTAGCTGGGGCGTGACACAGCTCCGGGTTACCCGCGCCCCATCAGCGATCATTGGAGGAAGCTCCTGCATTACGATTGGTAGTCGCTGCCTAGGGCGGCATATTTAAGGAGCTGACCAGTCACACTACACAATAGCTCGAGTGTGCTGTATTTCTCAGCCTCCTGCGATGCCTGGCCAATCATGATGATATTGCGCTGTCCTATCATCGTACGGACGGCTTGTAATCCAAGATTGTGGCACGCCTATGTGCTGTCCCTGCTGCACCAGGTCCGCCCATATTAGCTTATTGTAGCGCTGTGTAAACGTGGTACGCTAAGCTACAGCTGGCTACTTGACACACCCGGCGATGTAGCTAGCTACAGATGTAGCGTGGCGTAGCGCACCTTATGGCGGCGTGTAAAGAGGGTGCGTTGACCGTTTGTAGCCGTTTGAGCATGCTCGTGCACGTGAAGTAGCGGGATGTATCCAGCCTGCCGTCGCGGCGTGTAAAGGTACCATAATTTCTGAAACAGCCAGAGTTGTTCTTACTCGACGTGTTCGGTAGTCCTGTAATGTGGTTTCTGCAATGGCATCACGGTCCAAATGAAATTGTTCTTTGGCCAAAACATAGTTATGCAGAACCACACAGGCTTTCACAATGTCGTCCACAGACTCTGGCTGCATTTGTATGGCCTTTCCCAAAATGCGCCATTTTGCGGTTAACAGTCCAAAAGCGCATTCCACCACTCTTCTTGCCCTTGTGAGTCTGTAATTGTAGATCCGTTTTGCATGACACAATCCACGGCTGGCATAAGGCTTCAATAGGTTCTCGCACATTTGAAAAGCCTCATCTGCTACAATTACGAAGGGCATAGGCGGTCCATCTGTGTGCGGCAGAGGCCTTGGTGGTGGAATGTAAAAGTTGCTGTTATAAATCCGGCGTCCCATGGGAGATTGCTTAAAAACCTGGGAGTCATTTGATCGTCCATAAGACCCAATGTCAACAGCAACAAAGCGACATTGGGAATCCGCGATCGCCATCAGTACGATTGAAAAGTATTTCTTATAATTAAAGTATTCTGAACTGCTCCCAGCAGGTTTAAGAATCCGGATGTGCTTGCCGTCCAGAGCTCCAACGCAGTTTGGAAAATTGGTGATCTCTTCAAACTTGGCAGCAGATGACATCCACAGGTCCATCGTCGGTTCAGGGAGGAATTCCGGCTGCAACACGTCCCACAGTGCTTTGCAGGTTTCCTTCACAATTCCTGAAATCGTTGAAATTCCAAGCCGGAATTGGAAGTGAAGTGAAGACATGCTTTCTCCACTTCCGAGAAACCTGAAAAATAACAAAAACACAACAGTATCATACTTTGAAAGTTAAAAGACACACAACATTAACATTTTTGAGAAATACACCGTACACAATATAAAGGTGAAACACCACAGTTTACATAAAAGCAACAAAAGGAAGTACTCAGTCACACTACAGTATTTGGAAAAATATTTTAAAAATATTAAAAAAATAAATATATTGCTATACTATGTAAAATGATTACTTCAAACACAATGACACAATAAAACATTTTTAAATGAGCAGGAGGCCCACCCACAGTGTGCATGACACCCGAAATTCATAAAAATGCAGAAAGTTACTTTTTACATCAGCAGCAAGATGAGGTTTTGAGGCAATCACACCAATGCAGCGCCACATGCTGTATCACCAACATAACAGACGAATTTTGTGTCACATGCTACAAGACCCGTGCATAGTCTATGCTGCTTACGCTCCTTTGCAGCAAATGCGGTTCGGCCAGATGCGTCCGATGCAGCAATTGCTTAAAGCAATAAAAACCAGAAAAAAAAATGGATTTTTATTTAAGGTTGCAAGTGACTCATCTGCTGCAACCATCAGAACCGTCCTTACTGCAAAGAACCCCAAGCACAAGACACAAAGCATGGGTATTGCTACATCCAGCATGCAACTCGGGCGTTATGTGGGCAATGCAGCACCACATGGCAGATATGCAGCAAACATCGTCTTGAAGCAGATGTGGAAACACCATAAAAAGAACAGCACAGCTGCAACAATTAAAAAAAAAAAATTTAAATTTAAAGTAATGCACTTTGACATACAATAAAAGACACATTCCACAACCAGTGTTCGAAGCCCAAAATACCAACACTTTCACTCATAATACAAGGAGTTATAAACAGATAAATGAAAAAAAAATTCAATTTGAAATAAAAATAAAAAAAAAAAAGTTAAAAAGGGTTCAACTTTGTTCACATTTGCATTCCCCTGTGCAACGTTCTGCGTGGGGCATCCGCAATCTGAGCGCAGCCACCCAAACCCTTATGTTTATAATGGAAGCACACAGTGCTGCACTTGACTGCGCATGACCGTGCGCTCCCCTTCACTGCCATATGTGATTTGTGTGCAGATGTATGCCTGTGCAGAAATCACATAGTCTTTTCCACACCAGGAACGCATGTTACATTCCTGGTGCGGACGACAGTGTGTGATTTGTGCGCAAACATACATCTGCACACAAATCACATATGGCAGTCAAGGGGAGTGCATGCAGTCAAGAGCAGCACTGTGCACTCCCATTATAAACATAGGGGCTTGCAGTGGCTGCACTCACATTGCAGAGCACTCTTACGCAGAACACTGCGGAGCGGTACACAAGTGTGAACCCACTCTTTACTGTTGTCAAACATTGTACTGTGCATGAAGTGAACACAGCTGCAAGATGATGTTTTATGCAGATCCAGAAGGAGACACAGCATCATCCAGATCATCCGCATAAAAGCTGACTTGTGGGCTACATGAAGCAAGCCCCATGCATTGTGTATGTTGCTTGAAGTCCTTTGCATCAAGTGTGGTTATGCTGGGTGCATCAGAGGATGCACTTGTGGCGGAAAAAAAAAAAATTCAAATCTCATTTTTTTTGTTTATTTTTAAATTACAACAAAGACACATCAGCCACATCTTCCAGCACAACCATGCCTGCCATAAAAGAACATAAGTAACCTACACAACACATGGCGCTTAATGCATCCAGCCCACGTCAGGCATTATGCAGCCAATTCCAAAAATGCAGCACCACATGTCGGATCAGCAGACAAATTCACCTTGATAATGATGTTAAAAGGCCAATTGCACGAACACTATGGGGGGAGCATGAGTCCCACCCAGAGTGTGCATAAGACCTTACATTAATACAAATGCAGTCACTTGCACGAACACTATGGGGGGAGCATGAGTCCCACCCACAGTGTGCATGACACCTTACATTAGAAGGCTGGGTTCACATTTGAGGACCCCTACGCAGCATTCTGCAGAGGGGTCCGCAATGTCACCGCAGCGGCACCAAGCTCCTATCTTTATAATGGGAGCGCACGGTGCTGCGCTTGACAGCGCATGACCATGCGCACCCATTCACTCCAATATGTTGTCTGTGCATAGGCGGATACCTGCGCACAAATCATACAGTCTCTTCCGCACCAGGGACGCAACATGTTGTGTCCCTGGTGTGGACGAGAGTGTGTGATCTGTGCGCAGGCGTCCGCCTGCGCACAGATCACATATGGGAGTGAATGGGTGTGCACAGTCATGCACTGTCAAGCGCAGCATCGTGCGCTCCCATTATAAAGATAGGAGCTTGCGGCCGCTGCGCACACATGGCGATTCCCCTACACTGAACACTGCGGAAGGGAACGCTAATGTGAAGGCAACCATACTAATGCAGTCACTTGCATGAACACTATGGGTGTAGCATGAGTCCCACCCACAGTGTGCATGACACCTCACATTAATACTAATGCAGTCACTTGCACGGACACTATGGGGGTAGCATGAGTCCCACCCACAGTGTGCATGACACCTTACATTAATACTAATGCAGTCACTTGCACAGACACTATGGGGGTAGCATGAGTCCCACCCACAGTGTGCATGACACCTTACATTAATACTAATGCAGTCACTTGCACGGACACTATGGGGGGAGCATGAGTCCCACCCACAGTGTGCATGACGCCTTAAATTAATGCTAATGCAGTAAGGCAATTTTTCACATCAGCAGCACGCTGATATTTTTTGGCCAATAAAAGAGGTGATGCTGCATCTGCCTGACCACACACATAATGCCCAACTTATGGACTGAATACGGCAAGCTCAATACATTTTGTATGGTGCCTGCGGTCATTTGCAGCAAGTCACATTCTGGCAGGTGCATCAGATGCAGCTCTTGTGTCCATAAAAAAAAAATCAAAAAAAAAATCAAAGGTGTTTCCATTTTGTTATAACTACAATTGAGACACATCTGCAGCACCTGCCAGAACTACACTTGACGCAAAGGACCGCAAGCAACATACACAATGCATACAGCCTGTGATGCAAATCAGCCATTATACAGCAAATGCAGCGCCACCTTCTCACACAAACATCATATTTCTGCTGATGTAAAAAACACAGAGCATGACTGCAAGAAAAAAAAACATCATTTCATGTTTTAAAACATGAATTTTTAAGGCTGGCTTCAGACTTGCAGATGCATCTGCAGCGTTTTGCAGATGCATCTGCAAGCATCTGCATACAGACTGCGGCCCCTATGTTTATAATGGTGCGCACGGCGGTCTGCAGATGCTTGCGGACCGCCGTGCGCTCTCATTGCCCGCCATTATTGATCTGTGCGCACGCAGATGCGCCAAAAACAACACGTTCATTCACAATACAATTATTTATCAACTGTTTAAAAAAAAAAAACAGCTGACAAATAATTATACAGTGAATGACCAATAGATATAAAACATGGCATGTCTGCTAAAAAAAAAAAAAAAAAAAAAATTGCACTATGCAAATTAAAAAAAAAAAATCAAAAACCACAAGCAGTGTGAAAAGCACCATAAAGCAAAACCTACATTCATAATACATTTATCAACAGTTTATATAGAAAAAAATATAAACAAACATACTGATCAATGATAATTATACGGTGAATGACAAAATCAAAAAGCGTGGCTGCAACATAACCAGTCAAATTTTAATGCACTATGAGAATTAAAAAAAAAAAAAAAAAAATTACAGTGGCCATAGCCACCAAAAACAACACATTCGTTCACAAGAACATTATTTATCAACAGTTTTGAATAAAAACATAAGATTTAAAAAAAAAAAAAAATCTACAGTCAATGACCAATACATAGACCATGTCTACAAGAATAACAGCCATGAATACTTACAATAATGCAGTTTAAAAAAATAAAAAAATAAAGCCAATGAAAAAAAAAAAAAAAAATATATATATATAAATATATTTAAAAAAAATATTTAATTAAAAAAAAAAAATCTACTCTGAATAAAAGAACGACAAACATAAAAAGTCTACATTTTAAAAAATGCGCTCTATTTAAAAAGAAAAAAGTGAAAATAACTACAAAAACACGCCAATAAGCATTTAAAAAAAAAAAAAAAAAACAGTACAATTTGCATTACCTTAAAGTCACCATTAGTCGCTCCTCTGCAGAAATCGCCCGCCGGAATCTGGTGTCTTCTTTGGTGATGAGTCCTCGAACGCGTCCAAGAAGTTCGTCGAAACTTTCGATGGTCATCCGAAGATAGTCCCGGAATTTATCAGGATGGTTCCGCAGTTCTTCGTATAAAGTGCAGAACACACCACGAGTCATTCGCCTTGATGTGATGGGGTGCACCCAAAATCGCCGACGTCTCTGTCGCAGTCTTTGTCTTCGTCGCTCATTGTGGTATGCAAGTCCCACAAAGCGCGCAATTGTGAAAGCTCTTTTAAAATGGGCATCCAATGCACGGAATGACATCGCCATCTTGCAGTAAAATTCCGGAGAAAGATGAAAGTCCAGGAAATGCAAAAATGCAGAAAAAAAACAAAAAAAAAAATCAAATCCAGGGAATAAAAGACAATCCACGGAAATCCAAGGAAAATAGATCCACAATCGAAGCTGTGTCCACTCCAAAAACTGGCAAAGAATGCTTGGACAACAAAAAAAAAAATTTCTTTATATACCTGTGGGCGGGTACTTAAAGTGCGGGAAAAACCGCGTTTGCCGCACTTGCGGCACACTTGCGGCAAGAATGCGGCAAGCCCCATTAATTTCCTATGGGACTTGCGGCACTTGCGGCAAGTGCGGTTTTTTAAAAAATTTCCACGCCAGTTGCGGCAATGCGGATTTTACCGCATTTGTGCCGCAACTGGCAAATGCGGTTACATGCGGAATTTACCGCAAGTGACAGTTGCGGTATGAATGCGGTATTAACGGTCAATACCGCAAATGCCGCGAATTTCAAAAAACGCTGATGTGAAAGGGCCCTAAGCTTAGGGGATAGCTAGCTGGATAACATAGGTTGTGACCTTTGTGTAGTGTTTTAGAGTTTAACCCTTAGCGTCCATTCCCCTCAGATTCATATTTCACTAGAGTGCGGTATCATGGACATGTGAATGGGGCCATAGAGGAACATTTGTGACAGTATGTCCGTGCCTCCAGCATGCGTCAGCACGGACCGCATACGTGCTAGAGGTACGGATGTGTGAAATAGACCGTAGTGTACGCTGTGCACATCATTGGTGCTGGAAACTGATGGTGCTCAGGCTGAAGGGGGCACCAAGTCTGGTCAGACCGTACCCCTGTGTGCGGAACGTTTGCTCCAGGAAGTCTAACAGTAATCTGTTCAGGTGAGCTGCACTGACATATGTGTGCTTTTGTATGAATTGTTTATTTGCTGTTATACATTTGTGTTTTGGTTGTTGAACCCCTTGGAGTTTCATTGAAATCGATAAAACTGCACATGTCCAGACCACACCACATTGCCTGTGTGAATGATACTTAATCCTGACCTGAGAGCCTGAATCCCAACTATGTGTTAATACAGGCAGAGATGTAACTTGAAGCTCATGGGCCCTGATATGAAAGCTCCAATGGGGCTCCCTATTATTGCAAAACTTTAATAGCAATAGCCTCTTTCAATAAGTAAAATGGGCTTTGGGGGCCCTCTAGGCTCCAGTGCCGGGTGCAGTTACAACCCCTTAACCTGTTGTAGTTACGCCCCTGAGTCCAGGCTAAAGTATCATCTTTATCCTCTCTTGACCTCATCCAGATTCCCCAATACAAACATTGTACCCGACATCATGGTGTGCATCATTTATTTCGCAACGTTGCTCTTTCAAATGCATTACATTAACAATCATTGCTTACATCTCAGTAAAGTAGAAAGTATATGGAAATGCAGAATTTCTGACTTTAGTATGTACACCTTTTACCATAAAAAGTAATTGGTTTGTTGCAAGGTATTGTCTTTAGAGCGAAACGCGCTGCACCGCGGTCTCTGCTTTTTAACGTTAGCCTATTGTGACACCTAGTGGAGCTGCCAGTGATCTGCAGAGGGTTCAGCAGCGGCTAATCTTCCAATAGAAAAATATATTGGAATCTGAGAGTCCTTAGTGGCTGATACCTTTTAATGGCGAACTGATAAGATGGTAAATAATAGCAGCTTTCCAGACCTGAGCTGTCCCCAGATTATTTACCATCTTTTCACTTCGCCATTAAAAAGTATCAACCACTGAGGACTCTCAGATTCTAAATATCTTTTTCTATCTACTGGTTAACACGGTACAAACATTTTAAACCTAATCTTCCACTATACATTGGGCACTCACTAAGGCTAATGCATGCATCTGACATGGAGACACAAACGCAGTGCCTAACGCTGCTATACTGATATGAACGCAGCGGTGATTCTCCGCATGTGTTCACATAGTATGGTGCCCGCCAGCCAATCCATGGTCTTGCAGGGAGATCAGTGGTGACTGCCGCCAGGAGACCAGCGGCGGCCGCCAAGTCATGAGCGGCGTCGGCAGCCAAGAGATGAGGGAGAGAGAGAGAAAGAGAGAGAAGGAGGGAGAGAGAGAGAGGGAGAGAGAGGGATAGTGAGAGAGAGAGAGAGAGAGATAGAGAGATAGAGATAGAGGGAGAGAGGGATAGTGAGAGAGGGAAAAAGAGAAAGACTCTGGAGATTTGTATGTGATCCACACGTTCTCCTGCGCTGTCATGCGGAGGACACTGTGGATCCATTGAGATCCATTCATTTTTTGTGTGCTAGAGGACTCCTGCATAGGAAGCGAGCGCCCTCAGACGCACAAAAAATGCAACATTTTACGTTTGGACGGCGCTTACAAAAAATGCATCCGAAGGCAAACACAGCGAAACGCAGACACAATGCGTCTCCATGTTAAACATAGGAACACAGTACGCATGTGCTTGGCTGCGTTCACAGACGCTGCGTCAAGAACGCAAATGTGAAGCCTCCTAACATCACCTCTCCTAATACTGTGTCATGAACATTTATTGGCCTCTGTGCAGCCATTTATTTGCTTTTCTTTTTTTCCATCCCCACATTTTAGAGCCACAACTCTTTTTATGGTATTTTTATTTTTTTTTTTTGCACAATGAATTGTGTTGTGTGACTTAATAGAGAATATAAAGAAAAAACGTCGTGCTTTGTGGGATGAAATAAAACAAACAAGCAAAAAATAAAACACAGCAATTCCACTATTGTTTCATGGGAGGTTCAGTTTTTTTCAGGTTATGGCAGGTTTATATTGTTTTTTATTTTCCTTAAATTTGTTTTTCTATGGCTCTTTAAGCCTGAGGTCTCCAGAACAGGAGGATGATGGCGCATGCGCAGGACGTCAGAGTCCCGGGGTGCTGATGTCATCGTGCCGCGCCTGGACTCTGATGTCCTGTGCATGCGATGACAGCACGGTGATCCAGCCGCACTGGACCCATCTGGATCCTGGAATAGGCAAGTATAATGTTTATTTATTTATTTTTTCATTCAATATCAGGAACCTACTGTGTTTCTCCGAAATTAAGACGTAGTGGGGGGTTTTGGCCAGGCTGCTAAATTTAAGGCACCCCCCAAATATAAGACGTAGCAGAAAAATGAAAACTTGATCCTCACCTCACAGTGTCACTATTGCTGGAGCCTGCCTGACTCTGCCGCTTGCCACTGCCGCTTTATTTGTACCTCCATGTTCTCCTGTATGCACCAGGTGCTGCGCAATGTAGATGTATGGTAGTAAGAGGCCAGCCAATCAGGCGGCGGCTGCTGGTGTCTGATTGGCCGCGGCATTACCGTACATCGCCTGTATGGACGTCATCCGGGTGTCGCTCAGCGTAGATGTACGGTTATTCGGCGTCCACTAAGACACCAGCAGCCACCGCCTAATTGGCTGGGGGCTTACTATTGTACATCTTCATTGAGTGGCGCCCGGATATGTACACACAGGAGGACAGGGGAGGAATGATGCGGCAGTGGTGGATGTAGGCTCCAGCAATAATGGTACTGTGTGTGTGGTGCTGCAGATGTGTGATAGGGGCTACAGAGCGTTTATTGGGGGCTACAAAGGGATATTGGGGGATACAGAGGAATATTGGGGGATGATCGGGCTACAGCGGGATATTGGGGGTGATGGGGGCTGCTGATGGATGATGGACGCTGCAGATGAATGATGGAATATTGGGGATGATGGGGGGCTGCAGATGGATGATGAATGACACAGTTTGGTTGTGCTGGTTTGTGATGACAACTGCTGTACAGTATATAATAAATGTTCATTGTTTTTGTTCATCAATAAATGTGAATTCTACTTCTTGGAGATAAGACACCCCCTGAAAACAAGACGGTGCATCTTTGGGAGCAAAAATTAATGTAAGACAGTGTCTTATATTCGGGAAACAGGGTATGTAGTAGAATGGGGGCATATGGTATTTTTATCATCATTGCAGCAAAACATCTGTAACAAAATATGTGATATACATGCAGGAGCATCTCAATGAATTAGAATATCAGCCAAAAGATCATTTATTTCAGTAATTCAATCCATAAAGTGACACACATATATTATATAGAGTCATTACACACAGAGTGATCTATTTCATGTGTTTATTTATGTCAATGTTGATGATTATGGCTTACAGCCAATGAAAACCCAAAGGTCATTATCTCAGAAAATTAAAGTAGGGGGGATGAAGGGTTAAAAACTGCGCTACTATATTCCATGAGACATCAAATGCTTTTTTTGGGAAAATCCAAAAATTCCACAAAACGTCCCGGACCACAGGGGACACTATTGGCACCCTTAGAAAAACAAATCCGTTTTTCTAAGGACTTAAAAAAGCGGATTGGCATGTGTGACTCCGGCCAACGTCAATGTGTTTCACTGCATTCCACTGCAAATAGTGGATCCATACAAAGCGGACTCAAACGGTGCAATAGTGCACCATGTGAACGTAGCCTAACTCCTAGGTGAATTGTGTCTTAGGCTAGGGTCACACTTGTGTTTGCAAACCAGTTACTGGATCCAGTTTTTCATCCTGAAAACCTGATCAGGTACCTGACCCATAGGCTAGGGTCACACTTTTAAAGCCAATTGCGTTCACCACATCCAGATTCGGATGCGGTGAACGCAATTAGCTTCATACACATTTTTAATGTGTCCCCCAGGGCTCGGTTCTTGGACCATTACTGTTCTCAATCTACACTCTCGGCCTAGGGCAACTCATTGAGTCCCATGGCCTCCAATATCACCTCTACGCCGATGACACCCAAATCTACCTGTCTGGTCCTGACATCGCCTCCCTTCTATCCAAAATTCCACACTGCCTGTCTGCCATCTCATCCTTCTTCTCTGCTCGCTTCCTTAAGCTGAACATGGACAAAACCGAGTTCATAGTCTTCCCCCCAAGATGTTCCCCCTCACTACCTGACCTATCCATCGTCGTCAACGACTGCTCTCTCTCTCCAGTCCCCCATGCCAAGTGCCTCGGGGTTATCCTTCACTCTTCCCTCTCCTTCAAGCCCCACATCCAGGCCCTCGCCACCTCCTGCCGACTCCAGCTCAAAAACATCTATAGGATTCGCACTTTCCTTGACCACGACACTGCTAAAACCCTTATTCACGCTCTCATCATCTCCCGCCTCGATTACTGCAACCTCCTGCTCACCGGCCTCCCCAATACCTCCCTTGCACCTCTCCAATCTATCTTGAACTCCGCTGCCCGCCTAATCCATCTGTCTCCCCGCTACTCCCCTGCCTCCCCCCTCTGCCAAGCCCTTCACTGGCTCCCTACTTCCCAGAGATCCCGGTTTAAAACATTAACCATGACATACAAAGCCATTCACAACCTGTCCCCTCCATACATCTCTGACATGGTCTCCCGATACCTACCCTTACGCAACCTGCGATCCTCCCAAGAGCTTCTCCTCTACTCCCCCCTCATCTCCTCTTCGCACAACCGCATACAGGATTTCTCCCGTGCTTCACCCATACTCTGGAACTCACTGCCCCAACACATCAGACATTCTCCTACCCTGGCAACCTTCAAAAGAAGCCTGAAGACCCACCTCTTCCGCCAAGCCTACCACCTGCAATAAGACCCGGTCCACCACACCGCCTCACGACTGGAATTTCCCCCTCCCACTGTGTCCCCACCCGCCCCTCGTAGACTGTGAGCCTTTGTGGACAGGATTTCTCCCCTCTTGTTTCTGTACAACCGAATTGTCAACATTTATTGTTACTTGTATTGTTACTATGTTACTTGTCCTAGTCTGCCCTTTTTAGCATGTAAAGCGCCATGGAATATAATGGCGCTATATAAATAAATAAATAAAAAATAATAATAATGAAAAATGTGTGGATAAAGCCACAATCGGTAACCGGATTGCTCCGGATGTGTAATCCGAGCAATGCGGTTACCGTACAGTTTGTTCATCCTGCTGCAGCAGGGATGAACAAAGTGTTAACTGTATGATAAAAGATGAAATATTAATAATAGTTGTGGGCAACATGTCTCTAGGGGGTGCCCACTCCTGTGGGCATGTCAGGGGTTAATAAGTGATTTACAGTAAGCCGGCTATTGTCGGCTCTGTAGAATTTTATTAATGAAGCCGCGGCTCTCCTGTCAGCTGCGCACATACTGTACGTAATGTATGTATAGTATCTGCCGCTGTCTGAGGTCCTGTAGGCATTTACATTAGATCTATGGCAACGCACTGCCATAGATGTAATGTAAATGCCTACAGGACCCTGGACAGCGGCACATACTATAAGTTCCTGCTCC
Source organism: Allobates femoralis (assembly GCA_033576535.1). Taxonomy (NCBI): domain Eukaryota; kingdom Metazoa; phylum Chordata; class Amphibia; order Anura; family Aromobatidae; genus Allobates; species Allobates femoralis. The sequence goes on from JARQOC010000004.1 coordinate 314,642,439, forward strand.
GGTTTTGAGCTTTTTGAAAGCAATGGCCGCGTGCCACCAGTGAGGGCGCTGTGTGCCGTCTGTGGCACGCGTGCCATAGGTTCACCATCACTGCGCTAGGATATAGGTGAACGATAATCGTTAGCTATGTCATGTGACTGTGATCCTTCCGACATCGTTAGTGCGTTGTCACACGCAAGGATATCGTTAACGATCTTAACTTTGGCAACGCGCCAGCTACTTGGTGAAAAATGTTTGAACGATTTTAAACAGCGGCAGGAACAGGAGAATTGTGAACGACATTGTTCAAAAAGGCGTCACACTGAACGATGCTGCTCCTTCCCAGAACGTTAATTGGATGATCGATAGATTTGAGATCAGGATCTCAAATTTTTGATGAACGATCCAACAATTTTTTTCTTCCAACATGTTTCGGTTACACGCAACGACGCACAAACGATATCCTTTGAACGATCAAAAATCCTGATGTTTCAATGATATCGCTAGCGATATCCTAGCGTGTGACGGTACCATTACCTCAGTATCTGTAATGCCTCATGCACACACTGAGTATTTACTGAGCTTTTTACCTCAGTATTTATAACCAAAACCAGGAGAGGAACAATCAGAGGAAAAGTATAAGGTCATGTGCACATGTTTTTTTGTGGGGTGTTTTTGTGGAATTTTCAGCAGCAAAACTGGATCCGTTTTTGCAAAAAAAGCAACTCAAAACATATTGCGCTTTTGCTGCTTTTTTTCATTACAATGGTGTTAATGGAGAAAATGGTGGAGAAAAACGGTCCCTAATTGACAAGTTCATTCTTTTTCTACATGCGTTTTTTTGTCCCCAAAAATGGACCAGTAAGGCCCCTTTCCCATCTGCGTTATTTGTAATTTTGTAGTAGATCTGCAAGATGTCGCCGCATCTTACCGAATCCGACCCTTGCGGCTGCGCAAAAAACACTACTGCTAGCAGCGGGTTTTTTTGCGGTGTCGGTTTCAGCAATGCTACACTTGCGCACCTGACCACAAGCACCATAGAGAATGAATAGGGCTTGCCGGATCGGTACCACAAGTCGGCTGTTACATGGTAGATCCGGCAGGTGCAGCGACATCTGCCGGATCTACCGCAAAATTACAATACTGCTTATGTGAAAGGGGCCTATAAAGCGCAGTATTGGAACAGGACTTTTAAAAAGTCATTGACTTCTCTTGGCATTACAGGAAGTGATCTGTTTTTAATGCAAAAATGGATGAAAAACGAACTGTGTGAACATACCCTAATACAGACATGTCAGCACTTCTGTATTTATCACACACTCCTGGTTTTGGCTACCAATCCTGAGGTAAAAACTTAACAAATACTCAATATGTGCACGTGGCCTGAGACACAAATGACCTAAGGGTACCTTTACACGCCGCTACTGGCGGGTGGATACAACCAGCTACTTGCGAGAAATGTATCTTGCATCGGCAATGTACCCCGTAGTAGCGGCGTGTGAAGACGGTAGGAGGCACCCGGCAGTACATGCATCTGTTTCCGAGCACTGCCCTGAAACAGGTGGCTACACAGCCGATTGTAGCGACCTTTATCGGCGTGTAAAGAAGGAACAGAAGGGTTGTTTCTACATCATGCTATGTACCTGGTATGTAGCTGGGGCGTGACACAGGCTCCGGGTTACCACGCCCCATCAGCGATCATTGGAGGAAGCTCCTGCATTACGATTGGTAGTCGCTGCATAGGGAGGCATATTTAAGGAGCTGACCAGTCACACTACACAATTGCTCGAGCGTCATGTATTAAACAGCCTCCTGCGATGCCTGCCCAATCATGATGTTCTTGCTTTGTCCTATCAGCGTACGGACGTCTCGTAATCCACAATTGTGGCACGCCTATGTGTTGTCCCTGCTGCACCAGGTCCGCCCATATTAGCTTGTTGTAGCGGTGTGTAAATGAGGTAAGATGAGCTACAGAAGGTGATTTGAGACACCCGGCGGTGTATCTAGAGATAGCTGTAACCAACTGTAGCGCACCTTGTGGCGGCATGTAAAGGTGGTGCGATTACCGTTTGTAACCGTTTGTGCGTGCTCGTGCACGTGAAGTAGCTGGTTGTATCCACCCGCCAGTAGCGGCGTGTAAAGGTACCCTTAGGGCCCCTTTACACACGGCTACATTTCTAGGGTGGCTACAGGTAACTTACTGGTTGCAGTGAAATCATGGAGACAAGGTTCTATCTTGTTGCTGTGTACAAATGGAATCATCTCTCCATGATTTCACTGCAACCAGTAAGTTACCTGTAGCCACCCTAGAAATGTAGCCGTGTGTAAAGGGGCCCTAAGAGTTAGGCCTCGTGCACATATTGAGCATTTGTTAGGGTGCATGCACACGATCAGTGTATGCAGCGTTTCGGATGCAGCGTCTTGCTGCCAAGTCCAAAACGCTGCGTAGTACAATATAAGCATAGTGGATGGGATATCAAGAAATCTCATCCTCACTATACTTAACCCGACTGCAGTGATCTGACAGCTGCGGTGCAGGTTGCCGCCATTCTGCTCCTCCGCAGCATGTTTATTTCATGCTGTGGAGTCGGAAGCAGCTACCATCGGGTGACTGCAGGGAAAAGCCGCCTTGCACCAGCCGCACATGGGGAGTACAAGGAGGCTGCGGTCTCTCTGCAGCCACCCGCAGCTTCACTCAGGTCCGGAGGAGCTGCGTCCAACACACAGCTCCTCCGGACCGTGAGCACACAGCCTTAAGTTTTTACCTCAGGACTTGTAGCCAAAACCAGGAGTGTGTGATAAATACAGAAGTGCTGACGTGTTACTATTATACTGTTCCTCACACTCCCGGTTTTGTCTTACAAATTCTGAGGTAAAAAATCTCAGCAAATACTGGATGTGTGCACAAGGCCTTATATTAAGGAGAAGTATCTGCCTGTATTTGTCAGCATTGAGGAACTCCCATTAATCCTGACCAAGTTACATATGCTAAAATGTAGCCACAACCTTGCAGGACCCTCCACCTGCGTCATGGCGGCTGCAGACATGCATTATTGTGGCCCGTTCACCTGTGTCACCACTCCTGCACACCCTCATTATTGTGGCCCGTCCACCTGTGTCATGGCTGCCATACACCCTTAGTATTGTGGCCCGTCCATCTGTGTCATGGCTGCCAGGAGGAAGAGGGAGAGCCAGGAGGGAGAGGGGAGAGGCAGGAGAGAGGGGAGAGGCAGAAGGGACAGGGGAGAGGCAGGAGAGGGGAGAGGGAGAGGCAGGAGAGAGAGGCAGGAGGGAGAGGCAGGAAAGAGCTGCAGAGGGGAGAGGCAGAGGGGAGAGGCAGAAGGGAGAGGCAGGAGGGAGAGGCAGGAGAGAGAGGCAGGAGGGAGGGAGGAGAGGCAGAAGGGAGAGGGGAGAGGCAGAAGGGAGAGGCAGGAGAGAGAGGGAGGAGGGAGAGGCAGGAGGGAGAGGGAGAGGCAGAAGGGAGAGGCAGGAGGGAGAGGGGAGACGCAGAAGGGAGAGGCAGGAGGGGGATGGGAGAGGCAGCAGGGAGAGGTAGGAGGGAGAGGGGAGAGGCAGGAGAGAGAGGCAGGAGGGAGAGGCAGGAAAGAGAGGCAGGAGAGAGAGGCAGGAGGGAGAGGCAGGAGGGAGAGGGGAGAGGCAGAAGGGAGAGGCAGAAGGGAGGAGGGAGAGGCAGGAGGGAGAGGGGAGAGGCAGAAGGGAGAGGCAGGAGGGAGAGGAGAGAGGCAGGAGAGAGAGGGGAGAGGCAGGAGGGGGATGGGAGAGGCAGGAGGGAGAGGTAGTAGGGAGAGGGGAGAGGCAGGAGGAAGAGGGGAGAGGCAGAAGGGAGAGGGGAGAGGCAGGAGGGAGGGGAGAGGCAGGAGAGAGAGGCAGGAGAGAGAGCCAGGAGGGAGAGGGGATAGGCAGGAGGGAGAGGCAGGAGGGAGAGGCAGAAGGGAGAGGGGAGAGGCAGGAAGGAGAGGGGAGAGGCAGAAGGGAGAGGGAAGAGGCAGAGGGGAGAGGCAGGAGAGAGAGGCAGGAGAGAGAGGCAGGAGGGAGAGGCAGGAGAGGGGAGAGGCAGGAGGGAGAGGCAGAGGCAGGAGGGAGAGGGGAGAGGCAGGAGGGAGAGGGGAGAGGCAGAAGGAAGAGGGGAGAGGCAGGAGGGAGAGGGAAGAGGGAGAGGCAGGAGGGAGGGGGGAGAGGCAGGAAGGAGAGGGGAGAGGGAGAAGGGAGAGGCAGGAGGGAGAGGGGAGAGGCAGGAGAGAGAGGGAGAGGCAGGAGAGTGAGGGGAGAGGCAGGAGAGAGAGGGAGAGGCAGGAGAGAGAGGGAGAGGCAGTAGGGAGAGGGGAGAGGCAGGAGGGAGAGGGGAGAAGCAGGAGAGAGAGTGGAGAGGCAGGAGAGAAAGTGAGAGGCAGGAGGGAGAGGGGAGAGGCAGGAGAGAGGGAGAGGCAGGAGGGAGAGGGGAGAAGCAGGAGGGAGAGGCAGTAACCGCCATCACTAGGCCGCAGCGGGGCCTGAGGTAGTTATTATACATGACCGTTGACAGTAGAGGAATAACCTCTCAGGATGCCGCTCTCTGATTGGCTGGCTCCTTAATAATGAGGCCTGTGATTGGTTGAGGAGACCTGAAGAGCTGAGACCAGGGGTGGGCAGCTGCACCATGAGGGGAGAAGGAGGGAGAAGGCGCCATTTTCCCTCACACTAAACTGCGTCATCACCGCACTCAGCGCTGCGCATGGAGGAGCAGAGAGAAGCGGCCAATGACTCCTTCCCTCCTCATGTGATGAGTCTCCTCCTGCACGGGGCTGAGAGTGAAGAATGGAGCGGGACACCGAGTGCTGGAGAGGAGGGAGCGCAGCGATGGAGTGAGCCCAGCCTGGAGGAGCGCAGCATGGAGGGCAGGAGCTGGATCTGCCTGTCACATCTTCACATCCTCCTGCTGCTGCCTGATATCTGGAAGAGTCATCTACAGGTAACGAGCCATGGACCCAGAACTGTGTATATACTGTGTATAATTCTGTGTGTATATCTCTATGTATACTGATATATATCCACCAAGTAAGGAGCCTTATCACCATACTGGATGTGTATACTGTGTATATACTGTATATAGATCTACCAAGTAAGGAGCCTGCAACCATACTGTGTGTATATACTGTGTGTATACACTGTATATAGATCTACCAGGTAAGGAGCCTGCCACCATACTGCTGTGTATATACTGTGTGTATATACTGTATAGATCTACCAGTAAGGAGCCTGCCCACCATACTGTGTATATACTGTGTTATACTGTGTATATACTGTATATAGATCTACCAAGTAAGGAGCCTTCCACCATACTGTGTGTATATACTGTGTATATATACTGTATATAGATCTACCAAGTAAGGAGCCTGCCCACCAGCTTAATACTGTGTTATATACTGTGTGTATATACTACTGTATATAGATCTACCAAGTAAGGAGCCTGTCCACCATACTGTGTGTATATACTGTGTATATATACTGTGTGTATATACTGTGTATGTATTGTATAGATCTACCAAGTAAGGAGCCTGTCCACCATACTGTGTGTATATACTGTGTATATATTACTGTGTGTATATACTGTGTATGTATACTGTATATAGATCTACCAAGTAAGGAGCCTGTCCACCATACTGTGTATATATACTGAAATATAGATTACATTAAGGAGCCTGCCCCATACTGTGTATATACTGTGTATATATACTGTATATAGATCTACCAAGTAAGGAGCCTGCCACCATACTGTGTATATACTGTATATAGATCTACCAAGTAAGGAGCCTGCCACCATCTGTGTGTATATACTGTGTATATATACTGTATATAAATCTACCAAGTAAGGAGCCTGCCACCATACTGTGTGTATGTACTGTGTATATATACTGTATATAGATCTACCAATTAAGGAGCCTGCCCACCATACTGTGTATATACTGTGTATATATACTGTATATAGATCTACCAAGTAAGGAGCCTGCCCACCATACTGTGTATATACTGTATATAGATCTACCAAGTAAGGAGCCTGCCCACCATGCTGTGTGTATATACTGTGTATATATACTGTATATAGATCTACCAAGTAAGGAGCCTGCCCACCATGCTGTGTGTATATACTGTGTATATATACTGTGTGTATATACTATGTATATATACTGTATATAGATCTACCAAGTAAGGAGCCTGCCCACCATGCTGTGTGTATATACTGTGTATATATACTGTATATAGATCTACCTAAGTAAGGAGCCTGCCCACCATGCTGTGTGTATATACTGTGTATATATACTGTGTATATATACTGTGTGTATATACTGTGTATATATACTGTATATAGATCTACCAAGTAAGGAGCCTGCCCACCATGCTGTGTGTATATACTGTGTATATATACTGTATATAGATCTACCAAGTAAGGAGCCTGCCCACCATACTGTGTGTATATACTTTGTGTATATACTGTATATAGATTAAGATTCAAAGAAGCTTTATTGGCAGGACCAAATACACCTCAGTTTTGCCAAAGCAATTGTATAAAGGGAATAGGGATAGGGACTGTGGGGATGTTGGGTAGGAGCTGTAGGAAGGTGGATGGGGCGGATCCAGGATGGGGGGCTATAGTCCATGGCATAGGGAAGGTGGATGGGGCAAGTCCAGGGTGGGGGCTATAGAGTCCATGGCCTATGGAAGGTGGATGGGGCAAGTCCAGGGTGGGTGCTATAGTCCATGGCTTATGGAAGGTGGATGGGGCAAGTCCAGGGTGGGGGCTATAGTCCATGCCTTAAGAAAGGTGGATGGGGGCAGATCCAATGTGGAGGCTATAGTCCATGGCATCATAGTTCTTTTTCTGGCAGTCTATGGCATTCGCTCACATACTGCACTGCTATCTCCACTGCTCTCTCTTCTCCCAGCAGGATAGATGTTTTCTCTTCTTCCTTCATGGTGATGAAATCTGGGAGGAGATGTGAGAGTCTCCTGAAGTGAGTGTCCCTCACTGCTGAGTATTTGGAACAGTGTAGCAGGAAGTGGGTTTCGTCCTCCAGGGCCTCCTGGTCACAGTGTTGGCACAGTCTTTCCTCCCTGGGCTTGTATCTCTGCCTGTGTCGGCCGGACTCGATGGCCAGACTGTGGGCACTGAGTCTATATCGGCTCAGGATCTCGCGGTCTCTGGGATCCGGGAGTTTCTCCAGATATGGGGCCAGTCTGTAGTCTCTGGGATCCGGGAGTTTCTCCAGATATGGGGCCAGTCTGTAGTCTCTGGGATCCGGGAGTTTCTCCAGATATGGGGCCAGTCTGTAGTTCTTCTCTGTAGACTCTGGTACATGGTCAGTTTCTGTGAGCTGAAGATATCGTTCTTCCAGTCACTTACATACCTCTCCTGGCCCTCCTCTACCATCTTCCTGATTCCGGCTTTTGTCAGGTTGTGATTGGTGTTCTGGTTGTGTTGGGTTTGGCTGGGCTGTTCCGAGGGTTCTGGTTTTTCTGTTTCACCTACATGTATCAGGGCTTTATGGTGATGGGAGCTTTGATTGCTCCTATGTAGGTGAGCCCGGAATGACAGCGCCCTCTTTAGTACCGTTAGGTGTAGAGGGAATCTGCCCAGCTCGGCCCGACAGGCACTGTTGGAGGTCTCTGGTGGACCTGGAGAAGGGGCTTACAGAATTCCAGGTGGAATATTTCTGTTGGGCTGGAGTCCCACCTTGACCAGTCTGGGTAGGTGTGAGGACCCCAGACTTCACTGCCATACAGGAGGATTGGGGCGATGATGGAGTCGAAGATTTTTAGCCAGACCCTCACTGGCGGCTTCAGATGGTAGAGTTTCCTTCGGATGGCATAGAAGGTTTTGCAAGCCTTGTCTTTCAGGGTCTCTATGGCTTGTTTGAAGCTCCGTGACCGGTGAATCTCTAGGCCCAGGTAGGTATATTTGTCTGTTTCTGTGAGGTCGCAGTTGTTAAGGATAAATATATACTGTGTATATATATACTTTTCTGATCATCATAATGGGAGACCCAGACAATGGGGTTTAGGGCTCTGCCCTCCGGAGGCCACACTAGGTACTACAAGTTTGTAGACACCGCCCCCTCCGCTTATAAACCCCCACCGCAGGGAATATCCTCAGTTTTAAACTTAGTGTGCTCGGAGGATCACGCTTTGCTTGCACTTCTCGGCATTCTCACAGCTTACGTGATGGCGTATGAAGACAAGGTAAAATGGTCCCGGTCGGGACCTTCGGCAGTCTCCCTGCTCACCCTTGTGGAACACGCAGGTGGAGGTACCGGAGGGCCTAGGGCCTGGACACGGCGTGTCCCCCCGGTACGCTGTCGCGCTCCTTTCCATCCCTCCATGGGGGGCTCTGGAAGGTGGGAGATAGGAGCCTCGCACAGCTCCGCTCCGTCCGAGGCCTCCCTAAATGGTGCTTACAGACCGGACTGGAGCCAGCCCAGTCCGAGGCCTCCCTAAATGGTGCTTACAGACCGGACTGGTGCTGAAACCCCCGTCCGAGGCCTCCCTAAATGGTGCTTACAGACCGGACCGGCACTGAGGCACTGTGTGTCTCCGGTGTGCCTGGGGGTAGTGTCTGACACTTTATGTGTTCTGGCACTCAGACCGCGCGCTACCCTCGGGTCCGCGGTTCTGGCGGTGTACCCTGTGCTGGGGTCACCCTGGCTGACCGCCCTGTGTGTCACAGGGGCTGAGGCTGTAGATTGCAGGTGTTTTGTTTTACATGCAGTCTAAGTATTGTACTGTCACAATACTTCCCGCGCTGCGGGCTCCGGCGCCTACATTACTGAGGCTGCCTGAGGGGATGTGAAGCAGCCCTGGTGGTGATGTCATCGAGGGCGTGCGTGTGTGCTTCCCGCGTGTTTTCGGCGCCGCCCACAGCTTGTCTGCCGGCGGCCATCTTTTCCCCTCCCTTCCCGGCTGGGACCTGACTGCAGCACAGGTCTGCACTCCAGGGGAGACCGGAAACTTTCGTGGAGGCCACACACGCACACCGCTTCCTCCCACCGCTTTACAGCGGTCGGTAAGCCACCGGGATCCCCGGTTTTTGTCTGTATAGATTGGCTTATTTGCCCCTGCTGTGGGGATGTCCTCAGCTGGAAAACGTGCTGCTAAGGCGGCCAGCACCACCACTGCCTGTGCTACATGCAACGGGACGCTGGTTGAGGGGTCCTGCAATAACTGCGGACGCCCAGAGGCCCGGACTGATACTGCTGAGACAGCAGCTCCGGGGCTTTACCCTGAGGTTCAGGTGATCCCAGGGCCATGGGAAACGCAGAATAAGATTAATGAATCTCTGTTGTCCCAGTTGTCCTCCATGTCGCAGTCCCTGGAGGCACTTAATAGGAGACTGGAAAGCCCAGCTACTCCTTCCAGTTACCCCCGGGTGTCTCCTTCTTCTGCTGTGAGACCCCTTAAGCGGACTCGTCGTGAGGATTCACCCGAGCTCCAGGCTCTCTCTGAGGAGGAGCGTCCCTCTGATGGTGATGAGGATGATGGGGGTTCAATACTCGGGTCTGTGTCAGAGCCACCAGACGGGGTGGAGGATCTGGTGTCCTCCATCAACGAGACTTTACGTCTCGTGACACCCCCTGAGGAGTTGACCGTACACCCGAAGGAGGTCTATCAATGGCTACGGCCAGAGGCTAGACCAAGTGGCTCCTTTATGGACCACACTAACTTTGGAAGGGTGGTCAGAGCACCCAGGTTACATCCTGGGCGGCGTTATGTCCGCAAATCTAAGGACAATCGCTTCCCCTTTCCCCAGGAGGTGCTTCAGGAGTGGTCGCAGTCCCCGAAGGTGGACGCCTCCATGACCAGGATTGCTGCACGCTCCCTTTTCTCTGCCTCTGATAGCTCCTCGTTGAAGGATGCGACAGATAGACAGGTCGAACAACTCGCCAAGTCTTCTTATGAGGCTGTGGGGTCTTCATTTGCCCCTAATTTTGCCACGGTCTGGACCCTGCAAGCGATTACCTCCTGCTTGGATGGCATCACTGAACTGGCAGGGTCCAGTTCTGAGGTCCTGGCGCTTACTGATAGGGCAAGGGCCTATGCAGATTACGCCAGGACGGCAACATTGGAAACTGCCACCCGCTCTGCTGTGGCTTCGGCCAACGCTATAGCGATCCGCAGGTTGTTGTGGCTGCGTCTTTGGGACTCAGATGCCACGTCTAAGAAGATTTTGCAAAATCTTCGTTCTCTGGTGACAGGCTTTTTGGCACCGAGCTGGACAAGCTGATAAAGGATTCTGCTGAGTCTAAGATCCCGCAGAATAAACCTAAGCCACGGTATACCGTTAAAAGGAACCCAAAACAGTGGTCCTTTAGTTCCAGCTCACAGTCATCAGCAGCATCTGCTCGCACGGACCGAGGGGGCAAGCCCACTACTCAGTGGCGCCCCAAGGGTCGCCAAAAGAAGCCAACGGGGGCAGCAGCTGCCACCCCCAAACCCACTTCCGCATGACTCGCTCTCTCGTCCTGCCTCCCCACAGGTGGGGGGTCGCCTGTTCCTTTTTCAGGACAGTTGGCTTCTCCACGTCCAAGACAAGTGGGTCCGAGACGTAGTCTAGCGAGGCTACAGGATAGAGCTGACGTCGCAGCCGGACACACCGATTCCATCGGTCTGTTCCTTCTCCAGAAAAGGCTCAGGCTTTCTACCTGGTGTTGGAGGGGCTTCGCAGAGACGGAGTAGTGGTCCCAGTGCCTTCTGGGGAGAGGTTCCGGGGTTTTTACTCCAACCTCTTTATCGTCCCAAAGAAGGACGGCTCTTTTCGCCCGGTTCTGGACCTCAAGTTGTTCAACCGTCATGTGTTGGTTCGGAAGTTCCGCATGGAATCCCTGCGCTCCGTGATCGCGGCTGTGTCACAGGGAGACTTCCTGGCGTCCATAGATATCCGAGACGCTTACCTTCACGTGCCCATTGCTCCGGCTCATCAGCGCTGGTTACGATTCGCAGTGGGGGACGAACACTTCCAGTTCGTGGCACTACCCTTCGGGTTGGCCTCAGCACCGCGGGTGTTCACGAAGGTGATGGCCTCTATGATGGCTCTCCTGCATGTGCAGGGACACGCCGTCATACCTTATCTAGACGACCTGCTGGTCAGGGCGCCATCGGAACACCTTTGTCGGGAGAGTTTGGAGGTAACCATGAAGTCTCTGGAACAGTTTGGGTGGCTTCTCAATGTCCAGAAATCAACCCTGGTTCCGACCCAGTCACTGACGTATCTGGGCATGGACTTCCACACAGACTCAGCCCTGGTGTCTCTGCCACGAGCCAAGCAGCTGGCTATCCAATCAGGAGTGCAAGATGTCCTCCTGTCACCACAATCATCCCTACGGGTGTTGATGAAGCTGGTGGGCCGCATGGTAGCTGCGATAGAGGCGGTGCCTTTCGCACAATTTCGCCTCCGTCCTCTCCAGCTGGAGATTCTCCGCAGATGGGACAAGAGAACGTCCTCTCTGAATCGGCTGGTGGCCCTTTCCCAACCGACCAGGGATTCCCTGCAGTGGTGGCTCCAGCCACGTCACTTGTCACGGGGCCGGTCTTTCCTCAAACCGTCATGGTTAGTGGTGACCACCGACGCCAGTCTGAAGGGCTGGGGGGCGGTGTTCTTACACCACAGGGCTCAAGGACTCTGGACTCAGTCGGAGTCGACGTTGCAGATCAACGTGCTGGAGATCAAGGCGGTCTATCTGGCGCTCCTGGCGTTTCAGAAGTTCCTGTCAGGACAGCCCATCCGGGTTCAGACCGACAATGCGACGGCCGTCGCGTATATAAACCATCAGGGAGGGACCAGAAGTGCTCAGGCCCTCACCGAAGTCCACCGCATTCTATCTTGGGTGGAGGACAACGACTGCCTGATCTCCGCAGTTCACATCCCAGGGGTCGAGAACTGGGAGGCCGACTACCTGAGCCGGCAGGGGATGGACGCCGGAGAGTGGTCTCTTCATCCAGACGTCTTCCGGGACATCTGCAGCAAATGGGGCACTCCGGACGTGGATCTGATGGCCTCACGGCTGAATCATCAGGTGCCGCAATACATGGCAAGATCGTGGGATCCTCAGTCTCTGGGGGCGGATGCCCTGATCCTGAGTTGGTCCAGCTTCCATCTACCATATGTGTGTTCCCGCCTCTGGCTCTGATTCCCAGGGTCCTGTGGAAAATCAGGACGGAATGCAGAGTAGCCATTTCTAGTGGCACCAGATTGGCCCAGGAGGTCCTGGTATCCGGACCTGTGGCAACTGTCAGGCGGACACAGGTGGGCTCTTCCAGATCGCGCAGATCTTCTCGCGCAAGGCCCATTCTTCCACCTCAATTCCAGGGCCCTCAGATTGACTGCATGGCTCTTGAGGCCTGGCTACTAACATCCAGAGGCTTCTCTCCTACGGTGGTTGCCACTATGAATCGGGCCAGGAAGCCCGTATCCAGGAAGATATACCACAGAACGTGGAAAATCTTTTTCACCTGGTGTGCCTCGGGTGACAGGTCCCCGTGGCCCTTGTCCATCCCGACGTTGTTGGCTTTCCTACAGTCGGGTTTGGAGTTGGGCTTATCCCTCAGCTCCCTGAAGGGTCAAGTATCAGCTCTTTCAGTGCTGTTTGACAGGCGCTTGGCGCTCCTCCCGAAGGTCCGTCAATTTCTGCAGGGGGTGTCTCGGGTGGCTCCGCCCTACAGGCGACCTCTGGACCCTTGGGACCTTAACATGGTCCTGGCGGCACTGCAGAAACCGCCGTTTGAGCCACTGAGAGACATTTCCCCTCTCGTTTGTCCCAGAAGGTGGTCTTTCTGGTGGCGATTACGTCTCTGAGAAGGGTCTCAGAATTGGCTGCACTTTCGTGCAAGTCACCCTTTCTGGTGGTTCACCAAGACAAGGTGGTGTTGCGCCCGCGGCCAGAATTCTTGCCAAAGGTGGTTTCCACTTTCCACCTGAACCAGGAGATTGTTCTCCCATCATTTTGTCCCGCTCCCGTTCATCAGGTTGAGCGCGACCTCCATACTCTGGATCTCGTGAGGGCTGTACGCATTTATGTGTCCAGGACTGCCTCCTTCCGGAGTTCGGATTCATTGTTTATCCTTACGGCGGGTCGCTGTAAGGGGTCCGCGGCGTCAAAGTCAACCTTGGCCAGATGGATCAAGGCTCCCATTCAAGAGGCTTACCAGTCTTCTGGTTTGTCTCTCCCGGTGGGATTGAAGGCGCATTCGACCAGAGCTGTCGGTGCCTCCTGGGCTTTGCGACATCGCGCTTCTGCTCTACAGGTGTGTCAGGCGGCCACTTGGTCCAGCCTGCACACTTTCTCTAAGCACTATATGGTGCATGCCCATGCCTCTGCGGATGCAAGTTTGGGCAGGCGGGTCCTCCAGGCGGCGGTTGCCCACCTTTGAGGGGGACCATGTGTTATCCGTCTTTTGAGGAACTCTTCCCGCCCTGGGGTATTGCTTTAGGACATCCCCATTGTCTGGGTCTCCCATTATGATGATCAGAAAAAAGAGAATTTTGTTTACGTACCGTAAATTCTTTTTTCTTGAATCATTAATGGGAGACCCAGCACCCACCCAGTTGTTCCGTTGCATGTTTTGCATTTGATCTGTTCCCTGTTGGGACAGTTTCTTCCGGGTTGTTGGACCGTCTGTGCACGGTTTCTTTCCCGATGTTTCGGGGTGGTTTATTTGTCTCCTCGCAGCTTATGGACCAAACTGAGGATATTCCCTGCGGTGGGGGTTTATAAGCGGAGGTGGCGGTGTCTACAAACTTGTAGTACCTAGTGTGGCCTCCGGAGGGCAGAGCCCTAAACCCCATTGTCTGGGTCTCCCATTGATGATTCAAGAAAAAAGAATTTACGGTACGTAAACAAAATTCTCTTTTTATCTACCAAGTAAGGAGCCCTGCCCACCATACTGTGTGTATATACTGTATATAGATCCACCAAGTAAGGAGCCTGCCCACCATACTGTGTATATACTGTGTGTATATACTGTATATAGATCCACCAAGTAAGGAGCCTGCCCACCATGCTGTGTGTATATACTGTGTATATATACTATTAGATATAAAAGATACGACCAAACTGTCTTATTTAATGCAAAAGTGAACAAAATTTATTTAAAAACAAGGTGGACAGACATACAACAAGGTTCACCAACCAATGGTGAGTGGGTCCCCTCTGGTGGCACTGGGTACAGAGTACCATGTGAAAATACATAAAGCAATAAAGTTGGGGCTGTGTACAGATATATATTACAATAACACAGTATTTTTACATACACACAATTGTGTACTGCTCATTATAGATATGGATCAATGATAGTACATGTAAAAATGGGTATACATATCATGCAGAAAGCATATAACTGTTGCATATTCGCCCAACAACACTTTCCATATATCAAAGTAGTTTGTATAGGTGAATTCACATATTAGCAGCTAGGAAAGCGTAGCAGGCAAATTGCAATGCAAGCAACCATCAACTAATGCATATAAATAATGTACCCGTTGTATAATTACCAACACCACACAAAGAGGGGGACCACGGACCCCTACTGATCGTTTCGTGACCTTCATCAGGGGTCCACCAGAGGGGACCCACTCACCATTGATTGGTGAACCTTGTTGTATGTCTGTCCACCTTGTTTTTAAATACATTTTGTTCACTTTTGCATTAAATAAGACAGTTTGGTCGTATCTTTTATATCTAATGGTATTACTTACATACGACTTAGTCTTTGTCTATGAAATGGTACTCCCTACAGTTACGGGGTTATAGATAGGTACCTATACTATGAAGGTTTCTAAACATGTGTATATATACTGTATATAGATCCACCAAATAAGGAGCCTGACCACCATACTGTGTGTAGAGAATTAATATACATATACCGTATATACTGTTTGTATTGACTATAGTGTGTGTGTGAATTTAGGATCTTTTACCTTTCTCTGACACTTTTGCCCAGTAGGGGGTGGGGGGGGAGGTCATGATATATACATTACTTATGGAGCAGGGGACAGATGGGACAGTCAGCCTGGTCATACACGTATACACTATAGATGTGTTCATGTGCTGTATCTGCCCTGTTACACTCTGCTGCCATCTACTGGCCACTGTTATAATCTGCTGTTCATATATTTGTAGCTATGATTTCCCAGCATGCCTCTCTCTAACTCGTCCCATCTTGAATCCCCACAGCTCTTCTTCTTGACTGGCACCATCTTGGCATCAGGACTGAGGAGAGTTCTCCAGTGACCTCCATCTTGTAACCCTCATCACTGTGAGTAAATATCTCACAGATCATCAAGGAAGCGATGGAGCCACCAGGAGGCGGTGAGAGGGACCAGAAGAGGACGCCCAGGGGGTCTAGTAATTGTAGCCCCCCCCCGCTTCATTAACAGTAAGTTTTAACATTTTATTAAACACTCACAGCTCACATTTAGCACAGAAAGGGATAGTTAGGCTCGGGTCACACTTTTAGAGAATTGCGTTCACCGCACCCAGATCCGGAGAACACAATTAGCTTCACACACAGTTTTCATGAAAAATGTGTTGCTGAAGCCACAATCCTTTAACCGTATTGCTCCGGATGTGTAATCGGGATGTGTAATCCGGAGCAATGCGGTTACCATACAGTTTGCTCATCTCTGCTGCTGCAGGAATGAGCAAACTGTAAAATCTGTTAAAAGCAAGCAACATTACTGTGTCCGGTG
>JARQOC010000004.1:314658250-314799444 GCA_033576535.1 Allobates femoralis
GGAGATTTGAATTGATTCAAATCTCCCGCCCAGGCGCGAGGTGCTTCGCTGCGTGGTCGCCGCACCATCAGCGACGACCAATCAGCAAGGCATGATATAAGTCACGCGCCGAGAGCGCTGATTAGTCGCCGCTGACCGCGGCGACCAATCAGATTGAACGCTTTTGCGTGGGATGCCTGTGTCAGTCCTCAGTGTCACTCTCTATTATTATTATTATTATTATTATTTATACACTGTGTTCCAAATTATTATGCAAATTGGTTTTAAGTGTCATAGGATTGTTTTGTTGTTTTTTTTTTTTTTTTTTTTTTTTTTTTTTTAATGAAACCCATTGATGGGATTGTGTCTCAGAGTTGTTTGGATCACTGAAATCCATCTCAGATACCTGTGATAATTTGTTTGGCACGTGAGCCCAATAAAAGGAAAACTGGGTGTTCCACAATATTACGCAGGCCATAGTTTTCAAGTAACATGGGAAAGAAAAAGGATCTCTCTGCTGCCGAAAAGCAACAAATAGTGCAATGCCTTGACCAAGGGATGAAAACATTAGATATTTCACGAAAACTTAAGCGTGATCATCATACTGTGAAGAGATTTGTGGCTAATTCTGAGCACAGATGTGGTCGTGCAGATAAAGGCAGAATGAGGAAGGTTTCTGCCAGGCAAGTTCATCGGATTAAGAGAGCAGCTGCTAAAAAGGCCTTACAAACCAACAAACAGATATCTGAAGCTGCTGGTGCCTCTGGAGTCCCTCGAACCTTAAGGTGTAGGATCCTTCAAAGGCTTGCTGTGGTGCATAAACCTACTATTCGGCCACCCCTAAACAGTGCTCACAAGCAGAAACGGTTGCAGTAGGCCCACACATACATGAAGACTGATTTTCAACCAGTCTTGTTTACTGATGAGTGCCGAGCAACCCTGGAAGGTCCAGATGGATGGAGTAGTGGATGGTTGGTGGATGGCCACCATGTCCCAACAAGGCTGCAACGTCAGCAAGGAGGTGGAGGAGTCATGTTTTGGGTTGGAATCATGGGGAAACAGCTTGGAGGCCCCTTTAAGGTTCCTGAAGGTATGAAAATGATCTCTGCAAAGTATATAGAGTTTCTGACTGAGAATTTTCTTCCGTGGTACATAAAGCAGAAATGTGCCTTCAGGAGCAAAATCGTCTTCATGCATGACAATGCACCATCTCGTGCTGCAAAGAATACCTCTGTGTCATTGGCTGTTATGGGCATAAAAGGAGATAAACTCATGGTGTGGCCACCATCTTCCCCTGACCTCAGCCCTATAGAGAACCTTAGGAGTATAATCAAGCAAAAGATCTATGAGGGTGGGAGGAAGTTCACATCAAAACAGTAGCTCTGGGAGGCTATTCTGACATCATGCAAAAAAATACAAGCAGAAACTCTCCAGAAACTCACAAGTTCAATGGATGCAAGAATTGGGAAGGTGAGATCAAAGAAGGGTTCCTATGGTAACATGTAACTTGGCCTGTTAGGCTGTTTTGGAGTTAAATAGCTTTTTATTTCAGTGAATGTGACCTCATAATGCTGCAAATTCAACAAATGAGCATTTTCAGTTCTTTCAAACATATCAAATGTTTAGAAACTCTACTGTGCCTAATGATTTGGAACAGTGCTTTTAGAGTTTTTTCAATTTTTAAGTTTATACTGTTATCATTGGGAGGTTTCTTCAATAAAATTCGATGTATACTCTAACGGGTGATGACTTTTGTTACACTGACTGTCATTTGCACTGACCATTTAGGAAAATCAGAGAAAAAGAACATTTGCATAATAATTTGGAACATGGTGTATAGCACCATTAATTCCATGGTGCTGTATATGAGACGGGGTTACATACAAAATTGTATATACAGTTTACAGTAAACAAATTAACAATGACAGACTGGTACAGAGGGGAGAGCACCCTGTCCTTGCAGACTTACATTCTACCGGGTAATAGGGAAGAGACAAAGTCAGGGGTGCGGCAGCTCTGCTGGTGGTGGTGAGATGGCTGTGTGGGGGTGGTGAGGTGGCCTCTCCGTTGGTGGTGGTGAAGTGCCAGATCTGGTAGCAGTAGGGTCATCGCAGGCTGTAAGCTTTCCTGAAGAGAGAGGTTTTCAAGTTCCGTCTGAAGGATCAAAGTGTGGTGGATAATCGGACTTGTTGGGGCGCAGAATTCCAGAGGATGGGGATACTCGGGAGAAGTCTTGGGTAGCGGTTGTGTGAGGAATGAATAAGTATGGAGGAGAAGAGGAGTTTTCAGGAGAATTGAAGATTACATGAGAGAAGATATTGGGAGATTAGTTCAAAGATATAGGGAGGCGACAGGTCGTGGACAACTTTGTGGGTCAGTGTTAGTAGTTTGAATTGGATATGTTGCGGAACTGGGAGATAGTGGAGGGATTTGCAGAGGGGAGAAACATGGAAGTAGCGAGGAGAGAGGTGGATTAGTCGGGAAGCAGAGTTGAGGACAGTCAGGAGTTGTGCAAGAGATTTAGCAGAGAGGCGACAGAGGAGAATGTTGCAGTAATCAAGGCGGGAGATGATGAGGGCGTGTACAAGTGTAGCGCCCCGCTAGTTAGCGCACTACAAAAGCTTACTGCACCCTGAACAGAAGGTGCAGTATTCTTGTACTGGTAGGGGTAATGGAAGTCTGAAGCTCCCCATCACACACATACACCTAGAGACAGGGGGCCAATTGAACAGCCCGTTACCAGGGTAACCGGTCCCGGTGGGTGGAGAGCTAGGTTATATAGTGAGTGGGAAGAGAGCAGGAAACCCACTAGACCAGTAGAACCTGAGAGAGGAGAAGTAGTAGTAACGGGGAGGGCACCTCAACCTGGTGACCCAGACAGAGGGTGACTGAACACCCTGGCCCAGTCCACAGCGGGGTACCGGCTCCGAAGCAGTGCAGAGATCCATCCCTGAGCCACAAATACCGGTATGATCGACAGCTTCATAGGAGCACAATCCGCCCGACATATGTACTGTCCCCACCAGAAGCACCAAACCGGGTTGAGCACCCCTTAGAGAGTGAAGTGTATCTCATATCACCCAACAGGCCTGGTAGTAATTAGGATTCGTGCAGAGCAGTGCGAGGAAGGAGTGCGCAGAGGTAGGACAGTGGAAGAGAAACGAAGGAACATAGCTGGAGCTTCGGACAGACATTGCCTTTTTGCCAGGACCACCCTGGCTGTAACAACCGCATACCCTGTAAACTACAGATTACCGGAGTAAAGACCCAGGCAGAGCAAGTAAGTGTCTGTGTTTCTTCCTGGTGAACTGTGACATTCCAGTCTCACAGCAGAGATGACGCTGCTTTACTCTACCATTCTACACTTACAGTCCCAGGGACACCGCTCCACCTGTAGGGAGCCACAACACCTTGCTGCTGTCCATCACCCCAGAGGCCCCAGCAGCGCCAGTGCCATCACCAGATCTACAGGTGGCATCACGACATTCATCCATTAACTAACTTTTATCCCTGTAAATACCCCTTTTGTTGTCACCCCAAGGGTACAGACTTGGGCACCAACCACCCATGACATCCCTGCACCCGACCGCCCGAGATCTGAGTACCCCAGACCCTTGTGGGCCCAACACAAGCATTTTAGTAGATTGACGGTTGAGAAAAGGATGGATCCTGGAAATATTTTTGAGTTGGAGGCAACAGGAGGTGGCAAGAGTTTGGATGTGTGGTTTGAAGGATAAGGCAGAGTCGAGAGTTACTCCAAGGCAGCAGATTTCAGGTGCGGGAGAGAGCGTGATGCCATTTACCATAATAGATAGATTGGGTAGGGAAGATACATGAGATGGAGAAATGATGAAGAGTTTGATTTTGTTAACATTGAGTTAAGCGAGAGGTGGAGGATGTGGCTGATACACTGCGGGATTCTGGACAGTAGAGAGGTGACGTCTAGGCCAGAGAGGTGGATCTGAGTGTCGTCAGCATTTAGGTGGTACTGGAAGCCATGGAACTTTGAGTTGTCCTAGGCCAAGGATGTAGAAGGAGAAAAGTAAGGGCCCCAGGACAGAGTCTTGTGGGACTCCTAACAGAGAGAGGGCAGGATGAGGAGGTAGTGCGGGAGTGGGAAATGCTAAATGTATGGTCGGAAAGGTATGTGGTGATCCAGGGTAGGGCAAGGTCTTTGATGCCGAGGGAAGAGAGAATCTGCAGCAGTAGGCAGTGGTCGACTGTGTCGAAGGCAGAGGACAGGTCTAGAGGGAGAAGGATGGAGAACTGTCTGTTGGCTTTGGCAGTGAGTAAGTAATTAGTACTTTTGGTCAGGGCAGTTTTGGTGGAGTGGAAGCCAGATTGGAGGTTGTCAAGGAGAGAGTTAGATGAGATTTGGGAGGAACGTTGAGCATGGACATATGCTGCTCAAGGAGTTTGAAAGCAAATGGGAGCAGCGATATGGGGTGATAGCTGGGCATGGCAGTCGGCTCAAGGTTTGGCTTTTTGAGGATGGGTATGATGGTGGCATGTTTGAAGGCAGAGGGGAAGGTACCACAAGATAGCGATAGGTTGAAGAGATGGGTTAGGGCTGGGATGAGCGTGTTAGTAAGGTTGGGGAGCAGGTGGGAAGGGATGGGGTCAAGTGCACAAATGGTGAGGTGTGATTTGGAGAAGAGATGAGTGAGCTCTCCAGTGATGTTGGAGAGGGAGGTTATGAAGGAAGGGCAGAGGTCTGGTATATGGAGTGGTGGAACAGTAAAGGTTTGCTCGATCTTATTTTTGAAGTATGCGGCAAAGTCCTCGGCAGAGATGAGGATCATCAGAGGTAGCAGTGGTGGGCGAAGGAGAGAGTTAAATGTGATGAACAGTTGTTTGGGGTTGTGGGATAAGGAAGATAAAAGTTTTGTGAAGTAGGTCTGTTTAGCAGAGTTGAGGGCTGATTTGAAGGCAAGTGTAGCTTGTTTGAAAGCCGTGAAGTCATCTGGCAGGAGTATTTTCTTGCAAATCTGTGCATAATTTCCATGGTTTATTGACTAAAAATCTTTTAAGAGGGTCACTTTTAACTGCTATGATTTTCTTGGGTGATATAAAAAGGTTATACAGAAATTCAAGTAATGGCATGTAAAACACAACTTATTGAAGTTTATTTTCTCCCTCTTATTTTTCACAAAAACACAGAAAACACCAACATCTTATTAAAGACAATAATTAAAGGAATCCCCTGTGAAAATATTAGTTCCACATAGTTATACACAGTACATGTCTTAATACACTTACTGCTCAATGCCTTCTCGCACCGGTGCCATACCAATCCTCTTCTTCACTGTGTGGCTGGTGATGATAGTGGTTGAATCACAGAGCATGCTGCGTATGGATGAGAAATCATTTTTTCAATTCACTCTTATGAGTGCCTTTATGTGGCTCTTGTAGCACTGGAGTATTAAGCCGACTTCTTGTCCATACAAATCGTCCTGTGCAATCCAAATAGTATAAAAACATAGTGCACGTCTCAAAAATTGTGAATAAGTAAATTGATATTAATGTAAATTTACAGAACAGATTTTTCTATTTATTCAAGGATGTATTCTGCCCAAAAGCATTTCTTACTTTTTCATTAGATGTGTAATATATGTTAGTTTGTGTTGGTTCTATCTACTGGGACCTCCACAGGTTGATTGCAACTCTATTCAAAGTCTATAGCAATGTGTATGCTGGTCATCTGCTTCATTCAAACGTCTAGCGATAATCGTGCAGCAGGACATAACAAGGGAATTGGGTGCATTGGGACTCTGCCGTCAAATGTTTGCTACCTCATCTTAGAGTGGCATAATGTAGGTAGAGACCCTGATTCCAACAATGCAACTGCGCATGACCGGGAGTCATGGTGACGCGTCCCTGCTCCCGTGCATGCGCATTACGATCGCCGCATCACTTCCGGTAGTGAAAGGGGAAGCCGGAAGGGACATAGCGCTAACAGTAACACACATGCCCGGTGGTTGTTTAATCATTGGATAACACTGGGGAACACAATTTTTTAGGAGTTAGGTCAGACAACTGTTCTTGATTAATTTTTGGATGCTGAATCCAGATATGATCTCAGTTTTTCTCTATCACATCAAGTTTTTGAACTATAGGATTTTTGTCTTCTCAAAAATATGTAAACTACTGTACCTAAAAAGTGTTTTTTTTTTTTTTTTAAATAGTACAAATATGAACAAAAAATTAAATATATAAGAAACAGGCATGACAAATATGTTTTTTAACACTATCATGTTTTTTACAGCTCTATATTAGTCGAATTGTAATCAGATAACAAGTCTTATTACAGATATCAGTGCAATTGTGCATCTCTGGCAGGTAAGTTGTGGAAGAAAAACTTGACGTGCTAGAAAAAAACTGACTACATTTTTGGAATCAGCATGCCAATTTTAGTATAAATCAGCTCAGAAACCTAACTCAACAGAATTTTTTTTTCAAATTGTTCCCCAGTGTAATATATAAGGAGATGGAGGGCAATGTTGGTGACACTCTATACTACCTCCCTGATGAAGCAAAAAACGTGAAAGAGGAAACATACATTGGGGACCTTGATCGGGGGGGGGTTTCCACTGTCTGGTAACCTGTGATTAGCACCAGCATTTGCAATTTAGATACAATGGAGTAATGTTAATTGTGTTTCTCCTGTATGAGCACCTTGGACATGTATGCTGCTAATATGACATTATGTGCAATATCCTGAGGTCCAGTATAGACATCCATCACTTGAATTTGTGCATATGCATGGTGTGAAATACTGTTTATCTGTAAAAGTTTTGTGACGTGATGTCCTGGTGACATATATATATAAAACCTCTATAATGCATGTTGTTATATGTATATTACTGCCTGAAGATGCAATGGACAATGTAAATTGTGCAATATTGGTGTTCATGTAGTTTGCCCCAAGTGTTCCACTTTTCTATCATACTTGGCACTGCGAGTTAATTATAAATACAAAAATCATTTTAAAACACTCTTCTTCTCTCCGTTTTCCTTTGGTATAACCTGATTCCAACAATGTGTCACTTTGTGTACTGAATACAGCAATTGTGACACAATGAGAATTTTTAGACCTGGCATGTAGCAGAGCTCCAAAAGCTAACCCCACCCACACCACAGCTTTATGTGTAGTTAGTCTGTTGAATGTAAACTGCTTATCAGAGAAGGGGTTGTGTTTGGTCAAGAGATCATGTGAGCAGTAGTCCTGGCAGTAATAATCTTCTGGTAATAAAACAATCATTTTAAGTAAACAACTGCACGCAGCCTAAACGGCCTAAATAAGTAACTCATCCCTGAAATCGGGGTCACAGCCCCAAGCTTATGTTGTTCTCGGATTACATAGCAGAAACCTTCAAACAGCTTCCTTTAAGGCCACATACAAACATTGAGTACTTTGATAATTTTTTTTTTATCTTAGTATTTGTAAGCCAAAACCAAGAGTAGAACAACCAGAGGAAAAGGGTAATAGAAACATGTCCTCACTTCTACATTTATTACGCACTTCTGGTTTTATATTCTGGATTTACAAATACTGAGGTAAAAGAAACTTACCAAATACTCAACATGTGCACGTGGCCTTAGAGTCTGAATATTCCTTAAAATCCTTCTTGATTATATTAGGTGTTGTGCATCACGATATTGTGTATATAATGGTTTTATCTTTTTAATTTCTATTCTCTTCTCCTAAGTTAGAATGGTCTTATCAGCATGAAGTTATTTGGTTCAGAGATCTATACATATGGAATATTTGTACCCTGCTCTAGACCCTTTCTTCCTTGCCCCTAGCTGTTAAAATGAAACCATGCGAAAGTGAGAAATTGCTTCCTTCTACCATACCTCTATATTGGCTACTTTCATTTGTTAGTGTAGTCACATTGTTGAAAATGTGTGTTTAGATATGAATATAATGCTGTCTAGTCGCATGGGTACCTTAAAGAGTAACCGTCAATAGTATCCATAAAAAATAGGAAAATTAAAACTATACAGACTACTAGAGGAATCTGCTGCTTTCTCTTTGATCATTAAAGGGAACCTGTCACCTGGATCTAAGCCCCTACACTATCACTACCTGTCCCTGCACCTTCCCAGCTGCTCCCTATCTATCCCTCTCTGAGCTAAATCCGCCCTATAGAACAGCAGAAAAATAACTTATAACTTACAGAAGTCCCTGAGGCTGAGGACTGAGAAGGCGGCGCCAGGCTCCATTCAGCCCCTCCTCGATGCAGCAGCACACGCCCTGCTGGGCGGCGTTATTCTTTCTTCATCGCCACCTCCTCCATTTGGAATCTCCCACCCACTTTACACTGTAAGGTAGCGGTTAGGATCGACACGACAGAATGCAGTGACTCAGGTATTTACCCACACAGCACACAGTTTAATGGCACAGTTCAGGTATTCACAGACCTCCAGATTCCGGTGTAACAGGTCAGACTAACCCCCCGACCAGAATATACCCGAGGTATAAACTGGGCTAGCCCAGATTATACCCCCCTGGGCCAGAATATACCATTGGTATATTCTGGCCTAGCATAAACTATACCCCAGGGTATAAACAGGCCTAGGCCAGATTATAACTCTCCGTATACCACAGCAGCTGTACATCAGGGCCCCAAGCCGTGCACAGGGCCCCAAGCAATGCATGAGGGCCTGAGGCAGCACAAGGTGGCCCCAGGCAGCAGAAAGTGGCCCTACGCAACATACAGGGGCCCCAGGCAGTGCTAGGGGCCCCAGGCTACACACAGGATCCCAGGCTACACACAGGGGCCCCATGCAGCATACAAGGGCCCCAGGCAGTGCACAGGGCCCCAGGCAGCACAAAGTGGCACCAGGCAACATACAGGGGCCCCAGGCAGTACCAGGGTCCCCAGGCTACACACAGGATCCCAGGCTACACACAAGGGCCCCATGCAGCATACAAGGGCCCCAGGCAGCACACAGGGGCCCCAGGCAGCACAAAGTGACCACAGGCAATATACAGGGGCCCCAGGCAGTGGGCCACTTGGGGCCACTTTGTGCTGCCTGGGGCCCCTGAGTGCTGCCTCTGGCCCCCATGCGCTGCCTGGGACCCCTTTGTACTGCCTGGGGCCCTTGTATGCTGCATGGGGCCCCTGTGTGTAGCCTGGGACCCTGTGTGTAGCCTGGGGCCCCTAGTACTGCCTGGGCCCCTGTATGTTGCCTGGGGCCACTTTGTGCTGCCTGGGGCCACTTTGTGCTGCCTGGGGCCACTTTGTGCTGCCTGGGGCCCTGTGCACTGCCTGGGGCCCCGTGCACTGCCTGGGGTCCTTGTATGCTGCATGGGGCCCCTGTGTGTAGCCTGGGATCCGGTGTGTAGCTTGTGGCCCCTAGTACTGCCTGGGGCCCCTGTATGTTGCCTGGGGCCTCTTTGTGCTGCTTGGGGCCACTTTGTGCTGCCTGGGGCCCTGTGCACTGTCTGGGGCCCCTAGCACTGCCTGGGGCCCTAGCACTGCCTGGGGCCCCTGTATGTTGCGTAGGGCCACTTTGTGCTGCCTCGGGCCCCCATGTGTTGCTTGGGGCCCTGATCTACAGCTGCTGTGGTATACGGAGGGGTATAATCTGGCCTAGGCCACTTTAACCCCGAGTATATTCTGGTCGGGGGTTTAGTCTGGCTTGTTACACCGGGGCACAGCCGAGTAGAACCTCATACAATCCCAGCAGCTCCTGCTGCTGTCCTGACACACTCCACCCCCTCCCCACAGCCCAGGGCAGCACATATCATCTCCTATTCACCCGCACACCTGGGGGTCAGTGCTTTCAATCAGCAATTAGCTCCAGTAGCAGCTCACCCTGTGTGTGCTGCTACCGAGCAGAAGATACAATCTCCCATATGCTGTGTGTTGGTCAGGGGACACATCGAGGTCGCATCACCACAACATGATAGGTGTAAAGCACAGATTCCAAATGGAGGAGGCGGCGATGAAGAAAGAATAATGCCACCCAGTGGGGAGTGTGCTGCTGCATGGAGGAGGGGCTGAATGGAGCCTGGCGCCGCCTTCTCAGTCCCCAGCCTCAGGGACTGCGGTAAGTTATTTTTCTGCAGTTTTATAGGGCGGATTTAGCTCAGAGAGGGATAGATAGGGAGCAGCTAGGAAGGTGCAGGGATAGGTAGTGATAGTGTAGGGGCTTAGATCCAGGTGACAGGTTCCCTTTAAGGCTACTTTCACATTAGTGTTCCCCTCCGCAGCGTTCTGCGGAGGGGAGCCGCAATGTAAGCGCAGCCCTGCAAGTCCCTATCTTTAGAATGGGAGCGCACGGTGCTGCGCTTGACTGCGCATGACTGTGCACTCTCATTCACTCTCATATGTGCCTGCGTACAAATCACTTAGACTCGTCCGCACAAGAAATGCAACATGTTGCATTTCTTGTGCGGACGAGACTGGGTAATTTGTACGCAGGCATCCGCCTGCGTACAGGTCACATGTGAGAGTGAATGAGAGCGCACGGTCATGCGCAGTCAAGCGCAGCACCGTGCGCTCCCATTCTAAATATAGGGACTTGCAGGGCTACGCTTACATTGCGGCTCCCCTCCGCAGAATGCTGCGGAGGGGAACGCTAATGTGAAAGCACCCTTAGTCACAGAATTCACAGGAGATGATCTGCCTTCAACACAGTTAAGATTTTCACATTATTAAATAGAAACTACTTTTGCTGCTTTTGATATTCTATGGTAGGGGGAGGTGAGAGGAGCTAGGGGCTGGGGCAGACATTCTGCTGCAAGACCTTCTAAATTGACATTTTAAATATAAATATAGTAAAAAAAAAATAATGCAATAATGTTAATGTTCTACCTTATTGGAGTTCTTCAACTGCACTTATTACACAAGTAAAAATTACATTAAAAGGTGCAAACTCTAAAAACCTATTATTTGTTATAATAATAATTGCTCATTAATAGTTATGTTTTTTCAGGCCTGATGGAATTGGGACTGTTACAGCTGAGGAGCGAGATCGGTTTGAAGAGATTAAAGAGCGTCTTGCAGTGCTTTTGGAGAATCAGATAAGCCACTTTAGGTATTTTATCTTTAAAAATCTATTTTATCAGTTTCTAATTTATGTATATTGAAACTGTCATTTAGTACTAATGCTACAAACACATCATTGTTGTTTTGCAGCTTGAAAGTTATAAATATATGTAATTACTTTATGGATTGTATATTGAGTTCATTTATGTAGATGTCCCTGCCTACAATGCACCTACGTCTTGACTTACACATTTTTAAAGAGTAGATGCACTTTTAGAAAAATGTTCACATTTTTCACATACCAAGGAGGAATGTCAAGAGTTTTTATCCAAATATTCTCTAAAATGAATGGGTAGATCCAAGTGTAGCTCTCCTCCAATACTGAAGACCGGCTGAATAGATACCCTATCGAATTGTTCTGGAGTCACAGAGGAGAGACTTTGACTTTCTTTGTGTTCCCCCATCGGGCAGACAAGTAGACCCTCATTGATCAAAACTGTGAGAGGTGAATCATTTTTGAAAATGCAGTTAATATTTGAAAGTTTACATAATTCATTTGTTGGTTAAGGCTGCCTTCACACTTGCGTTTGTGTCTGCATACTTTTAACCCTATGCAGAAAAATTGCATAAAACTTCGTTAAGATTGGTTGTGGTTCCCACAATCTGATGTACAAATGGATTTTCCCACGAAAAAAGGTAATTTTAAAGTTCATTGAAATAATAATAATTTCCACAATTTGATGTGTTTAAAAATGTTCCTATGTGGAGATAATCTTATATCTGTGTTTTTGCTATGTGCTGTGTAATGGCTGTCTCTGATCGTACAGGGACATGGTCTGATCATACCACATCTCCTGGGCTAAGATAATCTTATTTGTATACCTGTTTTATACTGTGTAATGGCTGTGTCTGACTGTACAGGGGCATGGTCTGATCAAGTGGTAGAATCTGTCAACACAAGAGCTTCTCGTCGTATACTCCACAATTCTGGCCTTTATGGAAAAGTGGCAAGAGGAAAGACATTTTTGACAGCAAATCATAAGAAGTCCCATTTGCAGTTTTAAAACACCCATGTAGGATAAACAGCTGGCATGTGAAAAAAAAAGTGCACTGGTCATGCACAACACTTTGTGTGGCAGAAAATTAACAATACATATCACCCTGAGAACACCATCTCCATCGGCAAATATGGTGGTGACAGCATCATACTGTGAAAATGCTTTTCTTTGGCAAGGACAGGGAATCTGGTCAGAGTTGATGGGAATATAGATGGAGTTAAATGCAGTCAAACCTGAAGGAAGACCTGTTACGGACGCTAAAAAAGACTTTAGACTGGGAAATAGGTTCACCTTCCCCTAATCACACTGCCAGAGCTACAATGGTTGGTTTAGATAAAAGCATTTTCAGGTGTGTGAATGGTCCTGTCATAGTCCAGACCTAAATCCCATGGAGAATCTGTGGCAAGACTTGAAAATTGCTCTTCACAGACACTCTCCATCCAGTCTCACTGAGCTAGAGCTACAGTCATATGAAAAGGTTTGGGCATCCCTCTTAATCTTACTCTTTTTTTTTTTTTTGTTTGTTTAAAATTGTTTTTTTTGTAACAGCTACTTCAGTGTGATATATGTAATAACTGATGGACGCAGTAATATTTCAGGTTTGAAATGAGGTTTATTGTAATAACCAAAAATGTGAAAAATGCATTATTTCAAAATTTGACAGGTGCCAAAGTATGGGCACCCTTCTGATTTTCATGATTTGAATTGGTTTGGTAACCTCATTGAGCTTTGTACTTCATAGCCCGGTGTATCCAATCATGAGAAAAGCTATTTCAGGTGTCCACTTGCAAGTTGTTCTCCTAGTTGCATCTTCTCTGAGGAGTGGCATCATGGGCTCCTCAAAACAGATCTTAAATGATCTGAAAAAAAAACAGATTGTTCAACATAGTTGTTCAGGGGAAGGATACAAAAAGTTGTCTCAGAGATTTAACCTGTCAGTTTCCACTGTGAGGAACATAGTAAGCAAATCGAAGACCACAGTGACAGCTCTTGTAAAGGCCAGAAGTGGGAGGCCAACAAAAATATCAAAAAGGCAGAGAAGAAGAATGGTGAGAACAGTCAAGAACAATTCACAGACCACCTCCAAAAACCTGCAGCATCATCTTGCTGCAGATGGTGTCACTGTGCATCGGTCAACAATACAGCACGCACTGCACAAGGAGAAGCTGTATGGGAGAATGATGCGAAAGAAGCCATTTCTGCATGCATGCCACACAGTCGCCTGAGGTATGCAAAAGCACTTTTGGACAAGCCAGTTTCATTTTGGAAGAAGGTTTTGTCGACTGATGTAGCAAAGATTGAGTTATTTGGTCATACAACAAGGCGTTATGCATGGCGCCACAAAAACACAGCATTCCAAGAAAAACACTTGCTACCCAGTGTCAAATTTGGGGGAGGGTCCATCATGCTTTGAGGCTGTGTGGCCAATGACGGCACCGGGAATCTTGTTAAAGTTGAGGGTCGCATGGATTCCACTCCGTATCAGCAGATTCTTGAGAATAATGTTCAAGAATCAGTGTCAAAGTTGAAGTTACCCCGGGGATGGATCTTTCAGCAAGACAATGATCCAAAACACCTCTCCAAATCTACTCAAACATTCATGCAGATGAACAATTACAATGTTCTGGAATGGCCATCCCAGTCCCCAGATCTGAATATTATTGAACATCTGTGGGATGTTTTGAAGCAGGCTGTCCATGCTCGGCGACCATCAAACTTAACTGAACTGGAATTGTTTTGTAAAGAGGAATGGTCAAAAATACCTTCATCCAGGATCCAGGAACTCATTAACAGCTACAGGAAACGACTAGAGGCTGTTATTTTTGCAAAAGGTGGATCTACTAAATATTAATGTCACTTTTCTGTTGAGGTGCCCATACTTTTGCACCTGTCAATTTTTTAAATAATGCATATTTCACATTTTCTGTTAGTACAATAAACCTTATTTCAATCCTGAAATACTGTGTCCATCAGTTATTACATATATTACACTGAAATAGCTGTTGCAAAAAACTAATTTTAAACAAAAAAAAAGAGTAAGATTAAGAGGGGTGCCCAAACTTTTTCATATGACTGTATTTGGCAAAGAAGAATGGGAAAATATTTCAGCATAGTTGAGAGGGATATACCCCCAAAAGACTTTCTACAGCAATTGCAATGGAAGGTGGTCCTTCAGAGTACTAACTCAAGGGGGCTGAATACAAATGCACATTTTTCAGATTTGTATTTTTAAAAAGTTTAGAAAACCAACTATCATTTATTTGACAACTCACAAATACTAGCTACTTTGTTTTGGTATATCATATGAAATCCCAGCAGAGTATATCTAGGCTTTGGAGGGTAAATAGAAAAAAATGTGGAAAAGTTGACAGGGATGGGGTACTTTTTCAAGCACTGTAAATACTACAACTTGTAAAACAAACTGTCTTCCCCCATCCCCCAACCCCCCACCCCCAATAGACTACTCTGCATTCAGAAAAAAAATTATGACCCCGAACGTGTCAAGATCAATGGGTTAATCTTTGTGAAGCTTTTCTTAGTCTCACTTGAGAATTGTTGGGTTGACTTATAGATCATCGATTCTTATGGGTTTTTTTGTGAGAAGGGTAGTTTGCTCGTTTACAATAGTTACTAAAATTATGGTTTCTTTCATAAGCTTGTGATTTTCCCTTTTTGTTCTTTTATTTTCTCCTCCCCTTCTTCCAAGAGCCACAACTATTTTACTTTTCTAAAAAAAAAAAAAAGGAAGATATCCAGCACTCCAGTAGTGGACTTGAAAAAAAATGTGTATATCCCATTTCAGAAACGTATGCATATGGCTGTAGAAAAAAAAAGTCAAAATTCCTAAAAGAGAAGGAGACGAAAAATGCATGCTATTAAAACGGGAGGAATTTTAGATCTTTTCCATGGGCACCTGTTTTCCTGCCAGCTTAGCCCTACAATGGATAACCCGGGCCTTTTAGGACCAGTACCTCACTTTGTGAATGTATATATTTCAGACGACCTGCATTCTAGGGTTAAGTAAAAGACCTGGACTACTGTAGTTTACCATTATTAGATACAATAATGTCATATATTATGTAATGTTTTGCTATTTTTCCTTCGGCTTTGCATTATTTTAGTTTTGTATATAATAAAGTGTTAATGTTTTGAACCTTTCAGATATGCACTCGTGTTCAACTAGTGTGTCTGCATTTTTAATTATTGATTTAACCATTGATAAGCAGTAATCCCTTTTTTCTATGTATATAATAATGCAGATAAAACACCCATAGGGTATAATCAGCACTGGGGAAACACAGAATTCTAAATTCTGTTGCAAGAAAATTGCAAAAAGGTCCCCTATTTTGCTAACTAGATTACTAAATTATTAAATAATAATCTGCGCTGGAAGTAGAAGTATACGAAAAGTCTTTACGGAAAATATTTATATATATTTACTATATAAAAATGTCGAAATACCACAATGATACATAAAATTAAAGAATACGTTCAGAGCTCTTGTAAAGAATGATCTGTTGACCCGACCGGTGGCTAACAGATTTTTGGAGTATTAGTAGTCTGTATAAGTTTATTTAAAAACTTTTCTCCCTTTAGTGAGTGTTCAGCTCCGAGTCAAATAACCACTGCTAGCTATTGTGGGGGTATGTTTATTAAACTTGAACTTTCCTCCATGTAGTATGAAACCATTTGTAAACTGCAACCTCTGCAGAACAAAAACTAATGTCCCAGTCTGTGGAAAGTCACTAGGAGACTCAGCATACTACTGAGAAGGCGTGCCTCAGTATGACGAGATGAATGGAGTTACTGGGTTTGAAAGAGCCTTCTGAGTAGCGTGCTATACCAGCACGATATTCAGGAAAAGACCCATAACCACTCCGCTATGTCCACTACCAAGTAAGTGTGGTGGTAATGTTTTGAAGGAATCGATAAGTGAAACTTTGTTACTGCAAGCCCCGCCGAATTGGACCCATAGAAGCTGAGTGCGTTTACTTAAAGTGCTGCTCCTAACAGACCAACTCCGGCTGAGTCTCTTATGGATTTTCCTAGTGAGTAGGGAACATCCCACCACACATGGGGATCTTAGTGTTTTCCTGCAGTGATTGCGGTCTGCGACTGGTTTCATACTACCTAGTGGAAAGTTGAAGTTTGTTAAACATACCCCCACAATAGCCTGCAGTGGCTATTTGATGGAGAGCTGAACATCCACTAGTTGGAGAAAAGTTTTTAAACAAACTTATACGGGCTACTACTTCTCCAAAAATCTGTTAGCCAGTGGCCGAGGTAACAGATCATTCTTTACAAGACCTCTGAATGTATTCTTTAATTCTGTGTAACATTTTAGAATCCTGAGATTATCATATGGTGTATATGTAATATTTTCTGTCATTTTAGTAAAGAGTTTACTAATACTTATACTTGTATACTTGAGTTATACTTGTACTTCCTACACAGATTATTTGTACATCCATTCTATGTGTATAATGTCTTTTCTATTAGTAATAGAACAATGGTTAAGACCTTACATTTAGAACCCGTTGGTTTTTATTGAACTGACACAAGTTTTTTCAGGTTCAGTCCAGTTCTGGAGTGCTGAATATCTTTTTTTATTTTGCTTATTGCCCTCAAGATCATGTGGCCATGCACCTGCATCAGGAGTGAAATACAGGACCGGTGTGCTCGATTTTTATTTTCTATTCACATAGCCAAATCAGGGCTTATTTTTTGCTGTACAAATTGTACTTTTGAATACACAATAAAATGTATTGTGTCAATGCACTGAATGGCAGTAATAAAAATTCCAAGTGCGTTGACATTGCAAAAAAAAAGTCTAATTCCACAATTATTTTGGTTTTTTTATTTACCAAAAATAACTGGGCAATATGATTCTCCAGGTCAGTATGAGTACTCCGATACCAAACATGTATAGTTTTTTTCTATTTCAGTGGTGAAAATAATTTGGAAGTTTGTAAGAAAAGGGTATCTCCCATCCACCCACAGCTGTTAGAGGCGCATGATGGCTAATTAAATCAGTGCAGGGCGTGCAAGCCTGCATTCAAGAGGTTAAAAAAAACATTTATTGTGGCTTTTTAAAAAATTATATATTTTCAATGGACACTTTTTTTTATATTTGCTTTCTACTATTATAATTTTATTTTTCTTTATATTTTTATTTTTAAAGATCCTGTTCTACAAGTTTCTAATTAGGACCATGTCTAAGCAGTTGGTACAAAAAGTATATTACTAAATGACAACACTGCAGAAA
The DNA here is from genome assembly GCA_033576535.1 of Allobates femoralis. Lineage (NCBI taxonomy): Eukaryota > Metazoa > Chordata > Amphibia > Anura > Aromobatidae > Allobates > Allobates femoralis. The sequence goes on from JARQOC010000004.1 coordinate 314,675,554, forward strand.
GTGCTGCATTATTTATCACTAATGTGATCTTAATGACATTTTAGAACCTGCCCAGTGGGACCCCTTTATCTAAGGTTTATATGGGTAATCCAGGATCCATAACACGTATTTATAAACCGGGGTGGCATGGTAATTAAGGCGTGTAAACAAAATATGGAACAGTAGAATTGTGAAAATTCTGTGAAGAAGCATTATGCTTGGAGTTAATGGAAATTGAACCTTTTTTGTACTAAATGTAAATTACAGGTTTTGTTAATTCATACTTTGCTACCAATTAAGACTTGTAGAATCTTTTAAGACTAATGAAGTTAAGCTTTTCATTAAGGTGCATTTTAATAAGCAAGCTAACATTTTTGCGTAATTTATTTTTTTCAACCTTTATACTGCATTGGAAGAAATGTTTTATACTGCTTGTGAATAGTACAAGAAGTAAATGGCCATAAAGGAAATTGGTACATGACCTGAAGACTTTCTTCACCCTTATGAAGCTGTGATGTGACATACAGATTTCAATGTTTATGGTGTCAAGCTAATTTGCCTGGACCTTCCAGGCATTCAGCATTATGTCTGTTATAAGACTTGATGTGTGTAAAGCATGCTGGCTACTTCCATGAACCTTTACGGTGTCTGCGAAAATCTTTGTAAGCATTGTACTTGTCATCTACTTTAGTGTCTCTGCACTAAATACATTGCTGATTAGGGTAGAAGATGGCAAGTTCAAACATGTGTACTACCCTCTCTGCAAATGCATATTGCATTGCGGAATCTTTATGTAAGTGCACACAGAGCAGGTAGGTTCCTAGTTTGTCTTGTCTTGACAAAAGGGGTGAAAATAGGTGATGAACTATGCAAAGGATTGATGCCCTAGCCAGGAATTCAATAGTACTCTGCACTTATAGTCTCATGTACATACATTTTCATAGGTAATTTACTTAGTGATTTGAACCATTTGCAGACAGCAAACATATGTTTGAATTTCTGTTTTTCTACCCTTCCCAGAAATGTAATTATTTTAGTGACTCTAAAACACCTGACAGGATCTCTTTAAAGGGGATCTTTCACCAAAGAGTTCATGTTGAATTAGACACTAGAGATGAGTGGACTTGTGGACGTTCGGGTTCCAGTGGTTCAGCTGAACTGTAGAAAAAGTTCTGTTCTGGACCCAAAATTGACCCGAACCTCATTAAAAGTCACTGATTGAGCAGCTTGGCTCTCCACCCACATATAACCAGCCATAAATAAAGCAATTCAGGGGGCCGGAGTTTTATATTTTTTAAGGTACACATTAATTTCGATAATACAAACCATTCAAACCCTGCAAATGGCTTGTACTGGGCCGAGCACCGATTATACCGGATCACAGCGATGCTTGCTCCAGTGCTTTGCGTACGTAGAGGCCCCAAACTTCGAACCCAAACACAAAATGTTTTGTAAAGTCTATGTTCAGTACAAACCACAAATTTTTAAGTAAACCAGTCACCAGATTTTTTGTGTCTAAACTAAAACCACCACCTGCATTTATGCTGCATTCTATGAAAGTGTATATTATGCCCTGAATCACCCTGTAAACCTCAAAAATACCTTAGAAAAATTTTGCGCTTTGTATGTAAATTTCTTCAGTCCAGTCTGATAGGCTTGATTGCAGTCCTGTCTGTCTGACATCTCCATTCTAAACAGTCTCTTCTTCTTTTGATTGCACAGGGGCAAGATGTAGGAGGTGTCATCCACATCAGAGTCATTTCTGGATCGCACAGGCACACTGTGCTTTGCCCTACTGCATACAGAGCTTATTGCTCAAGCGCGATTTGGTGCCATCTCTGCACAGGCAGTAGATTTCCTCTGGTTACGTGGATGAAACAGGAGACGTTATTCTGATAACTGGATAAAATCTTGTGCCTGTGCAAATCTCACACTGGTTTGCGCACATGCAATTGTGTTTTAGACTCTGCATGCAGAAGGCATCATCAACATCAGAGGAAGAGGAGGCTGTTAAGAGTGGAGTCAGGACAGACAGCACTGCAATCAAACCCATTGGACCGGACCGAAGGAATTTACATAGAGCGGAATATTTTTATAAGGTGTTTATGGGCTATGCAGGTTGAGTCAGGGCATAAAATGCACCTTCATAGAATGCAGCATAGGTGTTGCTGAAGGTGGTGGTTTTAGTTTAGAGAGCAAAACTCTGGTGACAGGTACACTTTAAAGTACTATTCGCTCACCCCTACTGAACATGCAATGAAATAGTGGCTGCAGAGTAGAATAAAAACTCTAACTGATGATTGGTCGAGGAAAATAAGGGTCCAGCATGTCTGATTACCGGCTGTAGATCCTTTTGTCCTCTAAGGCTACTTTCACATCAGTGATTGTTGTCAATCATGGCAGATCTGGCAGTTTTGCCATAACTGCCTCGTCACTGCTCACTTGTGGCAAGCCCAATTCATTCCCTATGTGACCTGCGGTCATGTGCAGCACTTGGGGTTTTGCCAGATCCGGCAAATCTGGCACTCCGGCATAGGGAATAAATTGGGCTTGCGGCAGGCTTATTGCAAGTGAGCCGTTACATGGCAGATGCAGCAAAACTGCCAAATCTACCGCGATTGACAAAAATCACTGTTGTGAAAGCAGCCTTAGTGATAAATCTTTGCCAGAGAGGTCTAGCAACAGCTTCAATTGAGAATACAGGAACACTGAGAATAATGGAATCCTCTGGAATTCTGTACCTCAAAACGTCTGACTATCCCCTGAACGCGGAACCTTCAAGCGGAATCTGAAAAACCCATCTCTTTAGAACAGCCTACAGCCTGCAATGACCACGGTGCTACCTCACCACCACTGGTCCCGGCGCTCCACCACTACCAGAGCAGACCCAATCTACTGTCTCCCTCCCCATTGCCCTTTAGAATGTAAGCCCGCAAGGGCAGGGTCCTCTCTCCCCTCTGTACCAGTCTGTCACTGTTAGTTTGTTCATTGTATTTTTAACTTGTTCGTATGTAACCCTTTCTCATGTACAGCACCATGGAATCATTGGTGCTCTAGAAATCAATAATAATGATGAGTGCTCCAGTATATTGGAGAGCTAAGCAAAATCGCTGCCATATTGGACACCTATCTATAGTGTTTGGGGCTTTAGTCTAATTATTGTTTGGTTGACATTCAGCTGTTTTTTTTTGTCAAGCCCACTTACACTGTAATGTTTTAGGATCACGTCTGTTTAGGTAAAAATTACAACATCCACATAACTACATCACGAGAACCACCGTCAATACAATAATACATCACCAAAACCCGTCAATACAGTAATACATGATCAAAACACCATCAATACAGTAATACACAATCAGAACCATTGTCAGTACGTCACCAGAAAGGTATGTCCCCTATAGATATGTATGCAGATTTATTGGCACTTTGGGGGTAAAAGACTCCTTTAAAATATCATCAGTCTTAGCAGCACATTGCCCTGCATTCCCCAAGACTACCCTCTTGACTGGTCTTCTGCAGCACTTACCAAAACAGTGTCATTGTAATCTTTCTAACTAAAGAATAACTGCCTTAATTAAAGGGAACCAACCACCTCAGATCACCCTAATACACAGTTAGTACATGTCCCTGCACCCTAAGGATACCTTTCCAGCACTGTTTTTGTGTAAAATCTTGCATTAGTATAACTGATATAGAGTTTATAAACTTACTAGCCTGGAGACATCTGGGCGTATCCCTCCTTCTGTTATACTTCAGGGCTGTGCATTGCATGTCTGTGCTCCCCCTCCCTCCGTGCCTGCTGCCCTGCCCTCATGGGCGTGATCGTTATCTCCTCTGTACATAGGGAGGGGGAGCACAGCCATGCAATGAATGCACAGCCCTGAAGTATAACAGAAGGAGGGATACGCCCAGAAGTCACCAGGCTAGTAACTTTATAAACTCTTTATATCAGTTATACTAATGCAAGATTTTACACAAAAACAGTGCTGGAAAGGTATCCTTAGGGTGCAGGGACATGTACTAACTGTGTATTAGGGTGATCTGAGGTGGTTGGTTCCCTTTAAGCCCTATACAGTGCCCCTAAATAGTTGCCCATCACTGTTCTTCCTGCACAAATAACCCCACACTTTCTCACTTATTGTATATTGCCTCCACATCATTCTCCCATTTAAAATACTCCCATTATACTGACCCTAGTTAAATATGACTGCTGTGCTACTGCCTCATAAATGAAAACCACAACACTGTCCTCTCCATAATTTATACCCACCACACCCTCCTCACTTATTATCTATGATCTCCACTCCATGCAGCCTCCTTTTCACTGTCCACCTCATGTTGTCCCAACTCTATAGTGAGCCCCTTATGCTACGCATACTGAGCCCTAACAGTCTTTTTACTGAGCACTCCCCATGCTACCCCTTCTCCATTTCCATACCATGCCTCTCCCAAGTTACACCTCTATACCATACCCTTTTAGTCTAACCCTTCAACATACTGCACTCCCTCATGTCCCATGCTGTTCATCCTCCCCTCCATATCTCCCATACTGCTTATCCTGCCTCCATATGTCCCATGCTGCTCATCATCCTGTCATATGTCCCACACTGCTCACTCCCCATATGTCCCATGCGGCTTATCCTCCACCCCTAATCCCCTCAATACCATGTTGCTCATCCTCCCCCCATATGTCCCATGCAGGTAATCAAACACCCATTCATGTACCATGCAGCTTCTCCCCCATCCATGTTCCATGCAATTTCTCCCTCTCCTCCATGTTTCATGCAGCTTCTCCCCCCTCCCATGTTCTATGTAGCGTCTTTCCCCATCCCCTCTATGTTCCATGTAGCTTCTCCCCTCCATCCCCCTCCATATTCCATGTAGCTTTTCCTCCATCCCTCCTCCATGTTCCATGTAGCTTCTCCCCATGCCCCCTCCATGTTCCATATAGTTTCTCCCCATCCCCCTCCATGTAGCTTCTCTCCCTATCCCCCTCTATGTTCTTTGTAGATTCTCCCCCCATCCCCCCTGCATGTTCCATGTAGTATCTCCCCCCTCCATGTTCCATGTAGCTTCTCCCCATCCTCCTCCATGGTCCATGTAGCTTCTCCCCATCCCCCTTCTATGTTCCATGTAGTTTCTCCCCATCCCACTCCATGCTCGATATAGCTTCTCCACCCACCCCACTCCATGTAGCGTCTCCTCATCCCCCCTCCATGTCCATGTAGCTTCTCCTTCTCCCCCATCCCCTTCCTTGTCCATGTAGCTTCTCCCCCATACCCCTCCATGTTCCATGTAGCTTCTCCCCCATCCCCATCTATATTCCATGCAGCTTAAACCCCTTTCATGTAGCTTCTCCCCATCCCCCTCCATATTCCATGTAGCTTCTCCCCCAACACTCTCCATGTAGCTTCTCCCCCATACCCTTACATGTTCCATGTAGCTTCCCCCGTCCATCCCCCTCCATGTTCCATGTAGCTTCTCCCCATCCCCCATCTATATTCCATGTAGCTTCAACCCCTTTCATGTAGCTTCTCCCCATCCCCCTCCACATTCCATGTAGCTTCTCCCCCAACCCTCTCCATGTAGCTTCTCCCCCATACCCTTACATGTTCCATGGAGCTTCTCCCCCTAAGCCCCCTCCATGTTCCATGTAGCTTCTTATCCCCCACCACCCTCATTGTTCCATGTAGCTTCTCCCTCCCCAATCCCCCTCATTGTTTCATCTAGCTTATCCCCCTCCATGTTGCATCTCCCCCCATTCCCCCTCCACGTTCCATGTAGCTTTTCACCCCCAATCCCTCTCCATGTTCCATGTAGCTCCATCCCCCTCCCCCTCCATGTAGCCTCTCCTCCCCCATCCCCCTCCATGTTCCATGTACCTTTTTCCCCCATTCCCTTCCATGTAGCTTCTCCTTCCCCATCCCCCTCCATGTTCTTTGTAGCTTCTCCCCTCATCCCCATCCATGTAGCTTCTCCCACCATCCCCCCTCCATGTTCAATGTAGCTTCTCCCCCCCCATGTTTCAGGGAGCACCTACTCCTCATTTGTTCATTCTCTCCCCCTCTTTTCCGTTCCATGCCTTCCCTCCCCCCCTCCCCAGGCTGACCTTGGCGCTATCTTCAGCTTACCTGGCTTCATGCTGCAGGTTCCCAAGGCCTGACATCTTATTCCTTCTCCTGCGCTCACCTGCAGCAGATTCCTATCAGCAGTGATGACTCATCATCAACTGCTGACCTCTGAAGCAGGAGGGCACAGTGGCACATTGGGGCTGAAAGCTGATTGAAGCTTCACTGACCCCGGAAATGCCGGCGCTCACACATTCCCTTGTAACCATGTCTTCAAGGTATGGATACAAATGAATGTGGTGCCCTCCTCCCTCCTAAAAAAGCAAAAAAACATTTTTTCTGTTCATCCTGGGGCCGCCCCTTGAAACCAGCCCCACAGGCAGATGCCTACGGATGCCTAATAGACAATACGACCCTGGAGCACAGGGATCATTGGGTTAGCCCATAGTACTGGGTGGCACTGGCATCACTGGGGGGCATAGATCACTAGGTTGCATATAGTACTGGGAGCACAGGCATCACTGGGGGGCACATAATACTGGGAGGCACAGGGGTCACTGAAGTGGCACATAGTACTAGGGGGCACAGGTATCACCAGGGAGCACATAGTTCTGGGGGCACGGAGATGACAGAGAGCACAGTCAAAGGCAAAATTGGAGACCAGATCCCGGGAGGCACAGATAGCCCTGTTTGACACAGCAGCAGCCGCACCTCCTCTGGAGCGCATCGTGAGTTGAGCCCACACAGACATTTCATCCTCACATTGGCATGCCAGCTTGACGACGTAATCTTTCATGAACTTGCACACAGGATTCAGTAGTGAAAGCTGCGTGCACATATGAGTGAAAGGTAGAGCAGTCTGCAGGATGCGGATGCCGCAAAAGAAGTGCGATCCCTGAGATCCTGCCCACTGGCCACATAAAAGGTCATTGCGGGCGGCAAGATCCCCACCACTGTGCTACATAAAGTAGGGAGAGCAGGAATTCCTCATATCTCTGTATATGGAAAACATCATAGCTTCTTGCCTCCTACCAACTTAAAATAAAATGAAATGATAAAACTAGTGAGAAATTCAGGATAAAAGTAATTTAATTACTCCTCGTATATACAGAACCAACAGTGTATTCGGAAGGGAGATCTGAAATGAGAGGTATGCTTTAAAGCCTTTTTCTCATGTGGAACATTTTCATAGCAATAGAGTGGATGAACAATTTGAGTGGTGGTTATCCAGTTATGCATTTATGAATTAACTAGCTGTGAGCCCTATGCCATTGCATCGGGATTCTAGAATGTGTGTATAGTTTACTGAGTATACTTGAAATATGGCAGCATAGCGGCAGCTGATATTCCGATTGTTCGGCGCGCTGAAGGCGGCGACCAATCAGAATAGCGATGTGCTGTATGGCGCCATGCTTCAAATAGATGGAATATGTAGAGTAAATAAAAATATAAATAGATAGATAAAAACAGATAGATATAGATAGATAGAGAGATAGAGATAGATAGATAGATAGATAGATAGATAGATAGATAAAGAAGCATAGATAGATAGATAGAAATAGATAGATAGATACATAGATAGATAGATAGATAGAAATAGATAGAAAAAGAAACATCGATATATAGATAGATAGATAGATAGAAAAAGATACGCTAAAAGTGAGGCGCGATTCTGATTGGTCAGCGGCAGCACACAGCGACCAATCAGAATCGCGCCTCACTTCCCATAGACATACATAGCGGTGTGTCCGTGATTTTATGGCCGCCAAAGAGAACCAGGGACCCGGCCATAAATTTGGCGACACGCCGCTAATGTATGTCTATGGGAAGTGAGTTTTTCTATCTATATTATTAGATAGATAGATAGATAGATAGATAGATAGATAATAAAAAAGATAGTAAAATAGATAAAAATAAAGATACATAAATAGAGAAAATATTATTTTTGGACCGGAAATAGCCGAGCCCCATGGCCGAAAATAGAACCAGAAGGCCGGCAATATATTTCGCGAGACACCGCTAATGTTTGTCTATGGGAAGTGAGGCGCGAATCTGATTGGTCGGCGACAGCACACAGCGACCAATCAGAATCGCGCCTCACTTCCCATAGACATACATTAGCGGCGTGTCGCCAAATTTATGGCCGGGTCCCTGGTTCTCTTTAGCGGCCATAAAATCGCGGACACACCGCTATGTATGTCTATGGGAAGTGAGGCGCGATTCTGATTGGTCGCTGTGTGCTGCCGCGGACCAATCAGAATCGCACCTCACTTTTAGCGGTAAATTTGAAAGTCCAAATTTCAAATTTACCGCTAAAAGTGAGGCGCGAATCTGATTGGTCCGCGGCAGCACACAGCGACCAATCAGAATCGCGCCTCACTTCCCATAGACATACATAGCGGTGTGTCCGCGATTTTATGGCCGCAAAAGAGAACCAGGGACCCGGCCATAAATTTGGCGACACGCCGCTAATGTATGTCTATGGGAAGTGAGGCGCGATTCTGATTGGCTGGCGGCAGTAGACCGCGACCAATCAGAAGAGCGCCTCACTTCTCATAGACATAGAATGGAGGATTTTTCGTCCATTCTATGGCAATGAGAAAAGAAGAGGAGGTCGGAGCGGAAGATGGCGGAAAGAAGAGAGAAGACCCCCGGGGCCGGACGAAGAGGACGCCTGGCCGGACGGAGGACTTGTGGATCGGACGGACGGACGATGAGATGAAGAAGAAGACATGTAAGTGATCGACGGTGGCGGTGGGTTAGGGGACGGCGGGGGCTTAGGGTGTAGCACCTTAGGGGGTAGCGACAGCGGCGGGGGACAGCGCCGGGGGCTTAGGAGGCGGCGGGGCTTAAGGGGTATCGGCGGGGGGTAGGGGCTTAGGGGGTAGGGGCTTAGGGGCTGCGGGGCTTAGTCGGCGGGGGGTAGCGCCGGGGCTTAGGAGGCGGCGGGGCTTAGGGGGTATCGGCGGGGGGTAGGGGCTTAGGGGCTGCGTGGCTTAGTCGGCGGGGGGTAGCGCCGGGGGCTTAGGAGGCGGCGGGGCTTAGGGGGTATCGGCGGGGGGTAGGGGCTTAGGGGGTAGGGGCTTAGGGGCTGCGGGGCTTAGGAGGCGGGGGGTAGCGCCGGGGGCTTAGGAGGCGGCGGGGCTTAGGGGGTATCAGCGGGGGGTAGGGGCTTAGGGGCTGCGGGGCTTAGAGGATAGGGCTTAGGCTTAGGAGGCGGGCTTAGGGGGTAGGGGCTTAGGGGCGGCAGGGTAGGGGCTTAGGGGCGCCAGAGGGCTTAGGGGGTAGGGGCAGCGGGGTAGGGGCTTAGGGGCTTAGGGGCGCCAGCGGGCTTAGGGGGTAGGGGCTTAGGGTCGGCGGTGTAGGGGCTTAGGGGCGCCAGCGGGCTTAGGGGGTAGGGGCTTAGGGGCGGCGGGGTAGGGGCTTAGGGGCGGCGGGGTAGGGGTGGCAGCGGGCTTGGGGGGTAGGGGCTTAGGGGCGGCGGGGTAGGGGCTTAGGGGCGCCAGCGGGCTTAAGGGGTAGGGGCTTAGGGGCGGCGGGTTAGGGGCTTAGGGGCGGCGGGGTTTAGGGGATAGCGGCAGCGGCGGTGGGGGTTTAGTATGCGGCGGGTTAGGAGGCGGGCTTAGGGGGTAGGGGCTTAGGGGCGGCAGGGTAGGGGCTTAGGGGCAGCAGCGGGCTTAGGGGGTAGGGGCTTAGGGGCGGCGGGGTAGGGGCTTAGGGGCGGCAGCGGGCTTAGGGGGTAGGGGCTTAGGGGCGCCAGCGGGCTTAGGGGGTAGGGGCTTAGGGGCGGCGGAGTTTAGGGGATAGCGGCAGCGGCGGCGGGGGTTTAGTATGCGGCGGGGTTAGGAGGCGGGTTAGGGGGTAGGGGCTTAGGGGTGGCAGCGGGCTTAGGGGGTAGGGGCTTAGGGGCGGCGGGGTAGGGGCTTAGGGGCGCCAGCGGGGGGGCGGCGGGGTAGGGGCTTAGGGGCGCCAGCGGGCAGCGGGCTTAGGGGGTAGGGGCTTAGGGGCGGCGGGGTAGGGGCTTAGGGGCGCCAGCGGGCTAGGGGCTTAGGGGCGCCAGCGGGCTTAGGGGGTAGGGGCTTAGGGGCGGCGGGGTTTAGGGGGCAGCGGCAGCGGGGGTTTAATATGCGGCAGGGTTAGGAGGCGGGCTTAAGGGGTAGGGGCTTAGGGGCGGCGGGGTAGGGGCTTAGGGGCGGTAGCGGGCTTAGGGGTTTAGGGGCGGTGGGGTAGGGGCTTAGGGGCGCCAGCGGGCTTAGGGGGTAGGGGCTTAGGGCGGCGGGGTTTAGGGGATAGCAGCAGTGGGGGCGGGGGTTTAGTATGCGGCGGGGCTTAGGGGGTAGGGGCTTAGGGGCGGCGGGGTTTAGGGGATAGCGGCAGCGGCGGGGCTTAGGGAGTAGGGGCTTAGGAGGCGGGCTTAGGGGGTAGGGGCTTAGGCGGCGGGGGTTTAGTATGCGGCGGGGCTTAGGGGCGGCGGGGTTTAGGGGATAGCGCCAGCGGCATGGGGCTGTAGTATACCATAGCAGTGTACACTACAGCCCCATGGAGGCGGGCTTAGGGGGTAGGGGCTTAGGCGGCGGGGGTTTAGTATGCGGCGGGGCTTAGGGGCGGCGGGGTTTAGGGGATAGCGCCAGCGGCATGGGGCTGTAGTATACCATAGCGGTGTACACTACAGCCCCATGCTGTGGCTTTGTTCGCGGGGCAACGACTCGCAATGCCCGCTTTGCGGGCATTGCTTCGCGAGTCGGCGACTCGCAATGCCCGCTTTGCGGGCATTGCTTCGCGAGTCTGCAACGACTCGCAATGCCCGCTTTGCGGGCATTGCTTCGCGAGTCGCGTGGCCGCTACGCGGCCTCAGACATAGTCCTGGAGGAAGTGCAAAGCTACGCGAACAAAGCCACAGGAAGTAGCGCCGGTCGCGACGGAAGTCAGCTACGGCAATTATATAATAGATAGAGGTCCCTTTTTTATTAGCTAGAGATGAGTGCATCTACAAAGAGCTTTTCCTATGCCGAGGACCTGGCATACTGGAGTATGAAACAATCAGCTAATTGATTTCAATTATCAACTTTATAATAATCTGCAATAAATTTTATGGATTTGAGGTTTGTTGTCTACTAAAATGCAGTTACTGTATGTGTATTTTTGTGCTTTAGTTGTCATAAGATTTATGATTAACTATGAAGATTAAATTTTAGTATACTTCACTTTTTATTGTAGAAAACAAACTGTCATATTGTTAATTTCAGAAATCTTTACACACATACCTGCTTCTTCACAGGTACTGTTTCCCCTTTGGAAGACCAGAAGGTGCTTTGAAGGCCACATTATCGCTGCTAGAACGGGTATGTCATAGTAAGTTGAACCTTTGGGTTCTGTCTGCTGCTCCTTTTTAATCCAGGCATTTACAGTTAGGGCCAGAAATATTTGGACAGTGACACAATTTTCGCGAGTTGGGCTCTGCATGCCACCACATTGGATTTGAAATGAAACCTCTACAACAGAATTCAAGTGCAGACTGTAACGTTTAATTTGAAGGGTTGAACAAAAATATCTGATAGAAAATGTAGGAATTGTACACATTTCTTTACAAACACTCCACATTTTAGGAGGTCAAAAGTAATTGGACAAATAAACATAACCCAAACAAAATATTTTTAATTTCAATATTTTGTTGCGAATCCTTTGGAGGCAATCACTGCCTTAAGTCTGGAACCCATGGACATCACCAAACGCTGGGTTTCCTCCTTCTTAATGCTTTGCCAGGCCTTTACAGCCGCAGCCTTCAGGTCTTGCTTGTTTGTGGGTCTTTCCGTCTTAAGTCTGGATTTGAGCAAGTAAAATGCATGCTCAATTGGGTTAAGATCTGGTGATTGACTTGGCCATTGCAGAATGTTCCACTTTTTTGCACTCATGAACTCCTGGGTAGCTTTGGCTGTATGCTTGGGGTCATTGTCCATCTGTACTATGAAGCACCGTCCAATCAACTTTGCAGCATTTGGCTGAATCTGGGCTGAAAGTATATCCGGGTACACTTCAGAATTCATCCGGCTACTCTTGTCTGCTGTTATGTCATCAATAAACACAAGTGACCCAGTGCCATTGAAAGCCATGCATGCCCATGCCATCACGTTGCCTCCACCATGTTTTACAGAGGATGTGGTGTGCCTTGGATCATGTGCCTTCCCTTTCTTCTCCAAACTTTTTTCTTCCCATCATTCTGGTACAGGTTGATCTTTGTCTCATCTGTCCATAGAATACTTTTCCAGAACTGAGCTGGCTTCTTGAGGTGTTTTTCAGCAAATTTAACTCTGGCCTGTCTATTTTTGGAATTGATGAATGGTTTGCATCTAGATGTGAACCCTTTGTATTTACTATCATGGAGTCTTCTCTTTACTGTTGACTTAGAGACAGATACACGTACTTCACTGAGAGTGTTCTGGACTTCAGTTGATGTTGTGAACGGGTTCTTCTTCACCAAATAAAGTATGCGGCGATCATCCACCACTGTTGTCATCCGTGGACGTCCAGGCCTTTTACAGTTCCCAAGCTCACCAGTCAATTCCTTTTTTCTCAGAATGTACCCAACTGTTGATTTTGCTACTCCAAGCATGTCTGCTATCTCTCTGATGGATTTTTTTTTTTTTTTCTCAGCCTCAGGATGTTCTGCTTCACCTCAATTGAGAGTTCCTTTGACCGCATGTTGTCTGGTCACAGCAACAGCTTCCAAATGCAAAACCATACACCTGGAATCCACCCCTGACCTTTTAACTACTTCATTGATTACAGGTTAACCAGGGAGACGCCTTCAGTTAATTGCAGCCCTTAGAGTCCATTGTCCAATTACTTTTGGTCCCTTGAAAAAGAGGAGGCTATGCATTACAGAGCTATGATTCCTAAACCCTTTCTCCGATTTGGATGTGGAAACTCTCATATTGCAGCTGGGAGTGTGCACTTTCAGCCCATATTATATATATAATTGTATTTCTGAACATGTTTTTGTAAACAGCTAAAATAACAAAACTTGTGTCACTGTCCAAATATTTCTGGCCCTAACTGTATATCCTCAGTCCCTTCCATTTATGTTTTGCCATCAATTGCTGATATTATCTTTTGATACATTATACACTGATTCTACCGTTTTATTTTACTGATTGGACATTACAATAATGATATTTATTTGTGATTAGCTATATTCTTCATCGATTTTATTCTTGTATGCTTTGTGTAGGAAGTGTTATTTCAAAGTATTATCATCTTTTTGTTACGATTTGTCACCACTTCCTCTTATATACATGCTCTGTGCCACAAGTACAGGTCAAGTGAGATTTTTTTCTTTAGTAGATGCCTCTGGAACCTCTACTGACCCCGAAGACCCAGGGCTGTTCACTGTGGTTAGACTGATGGTCAATCATTGCACCTCTACTCCACTCATTCTCTATCGGACTACTTGATATAGCCCAGCACAGTGTTGAACTAGTCAGCACTCCCATAAAAAAAGTAATGGAGTGGAGGAGTGCATGATTGACCACTGTTCCATTCACACAGTGCTCTTTAAACTGGCGCTCGGGATTGATGAGTGCCCCAGAGGTAGAACCCCAGTGATTGGGAAGTATGCTACGTATGGGGATACTTGAAAAACTATTTACAACAACTTTAAAAAAAGTCATTGGTATACCCAAAGAAATTATTTTTTAGAATGGAATAATGACTGATATATCAATTAACTAAACTGTCATTACTGCAATCAAATTTTTCACCTAGGATAGTACAGTGATACCTTGGTTTTCTTCGCTAATCCATCCCAAAACAAAAAACAAAACCAAGGAAAAACCGAGGCATCAATTTCCATAGCAAATGATGTAACATCAATTAATTTGTTTGAGACATTGCAAAAGACCTACAAAGAAAAACATTTTATAGTGAATAAATATAGCGGTTAACACTTGAAACACTTAAAAATTACTAAAAGGAATATGAAACACTAATTTGAAGAAAAAATAAACCTTTAATATGATATTTTTATAAATGCTCTTTTTGGTGTATGGAAGATGCCAAGGAGGGGAGAGAGGGGTTCACATATTAGGTTTGGAAGGGGAATCACATTTTTCTTGGCAAAATTACCAGTGATGCACCGAAAAAAATTGGCGAAAAATGAGGCATCGACGAAAGCCGAGACACATTTTTCATTACAAAAACCTAAACCTCGATAACTGAAGTCGACGAATCACTATAATTATATACCTAATATAGGGACTAAGCCCAACATAGCTATTTTTCATGTACCTTTGTATATTTTCTTCATTACTACCTGCGCCTCTGTGCCTCCTGCTCTACGTATCTGCATGTGGGGTCCTATTCTTATCTGCTAAAATTACGTTTCCCCGAAGCACTTCTCAGTTCTACTGTCCTCCCTTCCCTCCCCCCCCATTTGTGTGCACTTCTGACAAGCCCCACATGTTTAGAATTAATCTAGAATTAAAAGTGCTACTGTGCGCTTTCAGCTTCAGTACAGTACCCTGTCCGACCATTTTTTTTTTCTGTTGCTAGCTTTAGCAGTATAGCTGCCTATGTGGTTTCACATATTTGTTAGCTGGTTGCTCTCAGAGCTCAACTCTCCTGGAATCCTTCAATGGTTCTTGTAATTACTAGGAAGTGCAGAGTTTTGTTTGGTGCTTTTTACTGATATATCAGTGATTTATTAATAGAACAACTGCAAATGTTGCTCTATTGATGCATATAAAAGAGGATTATTGTCTGTGATATGCATGATTAAAGCAGCATTTGCAGTTTCACATGATTGATCTCTCAGCAGCAGACAACAACTATCCTGCAGCATACCATTTCTTTTAAGCACCTCTATACACAGCACCTTTCGACAGTAAATCCTTCCTCTCCATCTCAACCTGCAGTATATTGAACCTTTCAGACCCCAGTCAACACGGCCCCATCCTGCAATATATCTCTCCTATCAGCCACCATATTTCAGCATGGCATTCCTTTTGGCTCTATATACATCACCATTTTATAGAATATAATTTCTTTCAGCCTCTTTATATTTAGCACCATCCTTAAGTAAATCACGCTTATCAACCCCTCTATATAAAACCTCTTACTTCAGCATATCTTCTTTTCAACCCTTCTGCATACAGTCCTGTCTTAGACTGGTTTCACATAGCGTATTTTTTCCTGTCCGTGGGATCTTACGTTTTGCAGGACCCCACGGACCGGAATGCACACCACATGAGGTGACCTATTTCTGTGTCCGGGGCCATGATTATCACAGATCAGGACACAGAAAGAGATGACAGGAGGCAGCGGGGCACTTTCACTTCCGCAATGCGGAACTGAAATTTTGTAAAAGAAAGGGTTAAAAATATAAAATGTTTGCTCACCTTTTGCATGTATGCTCACCTGTCCAGTGAGTCCTCTTATGCATCCAGCAAGCTCCGGATGCTTACAAGACCTGCGGTTACGTCACAACCCAGCAGTGTCATCGGGTCACATGACCGCAGTTACCAACGTAATCGGTCATGTGACCTGATCAGCTAATCGGGTTGTGACGTAACCTCAGGTCCTGTAAACATCCAGAGCTTGCTGGAGGCGACAGAGGATCGCTGGAAAGGTGAGACTGTATATATTTTTATTTTTTACCCTTTCTTTTTCTAAATCTCACTTCCGCAATGTATATACAAGTGTAATTAGATGGTAAGGAGCAATTTTAGTGTACTGAGCATGCTCAGTACACTAAAATTGGGTCCGAGGAACTATCCGCTGTTTCCTCCATAGGCCCCCATGTTAACGGGCGTGGATCGGGTTGGATCCAATGCGGTCCGATTTGGTCTGCTGTGCCCAAAATCGGAGCAGTCTCTAATTTTGGGTACAGCAAAAAATTGGACACAAATCGGACCGACAAAATCTGATGGCAATTAGGCCAAATCCGATCTGATCCGTGGCCCATAGGGATACATGGGGGCCAAATCAGATCCATGGCTGTCCGTTTTACAACAGACAGCCATGGATTCCAAGGAATACGCAGTGTGAAAGCAGCCTTAGAGAGTATCCTTCTTTCAGCCCCTCTACATATAGCCCCATCCTGCAGTATATAACTCCTCACAGGCCCTCTATATATAGCCATGTTCTGAAGTATATTTTGCTATCAGTCTTTCTTTATGCAGCTCTATTTGGCAACACATTTTCCTTGCAGCCCCTCTATATACAGCCCTATCCTGCTGTATACAAATTCTCAGTTTCCTTACATAGCCCCATACTGCCGTACATTGCTACTTTTAGTAATCAGTCCACATGCACACCACTGCTTCTTTATATAAGCTGTAATGACAGATTATGTACCCCTTCTCATGACATCATCTCTCAGGAGCAAATCAGAGCAGAACTATTCTCTCAGGCAGATAGCTGAAACTACACCTGATTGACCAGGAGTAATGAAATTGGAGCAGGACAGTTCAACTAGCAACTGTGGAGTAAATAGAGCCTGGAGGGGAATCCTCTGAGGGATGATGTGTAAATCAGTGCAGATGTACAATTTATTTATATTGGCATAAGTTACAGTCATATGAAAAAGTTTGGGCACCCCTCTTAATCTTACTCTTTTTTTTTTTTTGTTTAAAGTCGTTTTTTTGCAACAGTTATTTCTGTGTGATATATGTAATAATTGATGGACACAGTAATATTTCAGATTTGAAATGAGGTTTATTGTACTAACCAAAAATGTGAAATATGCATTATTTCAAAATTTGACAGGTGCCAAAGTATGGGCACCCTTCTGATTTTCATGATTTGAATACTCATAACTTCTTTTTACTCACTTACTGAAGCACTAAATTGGTTTGGTAACCTCATTGAGCTTTGTACTTCATAGCCCGGTGTATCCAATCATGAGAAAAGCTATTTCAAGTGTCCACTTGCAAGTTGTTCTCCTAGTTGCATCTTCTCTGAGGAGTGGCATCATGGGCTCCTCAAAACAGCTCTCAAATGATCTGAAAAAAAAAAGATTGTTCAACATAGTTGTTCAGGGGAAGGATACAAAAAGTTGTCTCAGAGATTTAACCTGTCAGTTTCCACTGTGCGGAACATAGTAAGGAAATGGAAGACCACAGGGACAGTTCTTGTAAAGGCCAGAAGTGGCAGGCCAACAAAAATATCAGAAAGGCAGAGAAGAAGAATGGTGAGAACAGTCAAGAAGAATCCACAGACCACCTCCAAAGACCTGCAGCATCATCTTGCTGCAGATGGTGTCACTGTGCATCGGTCAACAATACAGTGCACACTGCACAAGGAGAATCTGTATGGGAGAGTGATGCGAAAGAAGCAGTTTCTGCATGCACGCCACAAACAGTCACCTGAGGTATGCAAAAGCACATTTGGACAAGCCAGTTTCATTTTGGAAGAAGGTCCTGTGGACTGATGAAACAAAGATTGAGTTGTTTGGTCATACAACAAGGCGTTATGCATGGCACCACAAAAACACAGCATTCCAGAAAAAACATTTGCTACCCAGTGTCAAATTTGGGGGAGGGTCCATCATGCTTTGGGGCTGTGTGGCCAATGACGGCACCGGGAATCTTGTTAAAGATGAGGGTCGCATGGATTCTACTCAGTATCAGCAGATTCTTGAGAATAATGTTCAAGAATCAGTGTCAAAGTTGAAGTTACGCCGGGGATGGATCTTTTAGCAAGACAATGATCCAAAACACCGCTCCAAATCTACTCAGGCATTCATGCAGAGGAACAATTACAATGTTCTGGAATGGCCATCCCAGTCCCCAGACCTGAATATTATTGAACATCTGTGGGATGTTTTGAAGCAGGCTGTCCATGCTCGGCGACCATCAAACTTAACTGAACTGGAATTGTTTTATAAAGAGGAATGGTCAAAAATACCTTCATCCAGGATCTAGGAACTCATTAACAGCTACAGGAAGCGACTAGAGGCTGTTATTTTTGCAAAAGGTGGATCTACTAAATATTAATGTCACTTTTCTGTTGAGGTGCCCATACTTTTGCACCTGTCAAATTTTGAAATACCGTATATACTCGCGTATAAGCCGAGTTTTTCAGCCCAAAAATTGGGCTGAAAAGTACCCCCCTCGGCTTATACGCGAGTCAGTGCTGTATACTGATGTATACATCGGTACATACCGATGTATACATCGGTATACAGCAGCCCCCGCATCCCCAGTAATCCAGGGCCCCCCCAGCGTCTCTCCGGTCACCTGAAAAGCAAACTATACTTATCAGTGTCCGCTGTCCGCGCCCGCTCGCATCTGCCCGGTCTGCCGTCTGCGATGCTCCATCTTCATGCGGCGTCTTCCGGGTTCCTGTGCTCGTCGCAGGGAATGACGTCATTCCCTGCGACGAGCACAGGAAACCGGAAGACGCCGCATGAAGAAGGAGGATCGCAGACGGCACTGTCATGGCAGAGGCGAGCGGGCGCGGACAGCGGACACTGGTAAGTATAGTTTGCTTTTCAGGTGACCGGAGAGACGCTGGGGGGGCCCTGGATTACTGGGGCCCTGTATACTACCGCTGGGGCTGCAATCTACTACCACTGGGGCTGTATATACTACCACTGGGGCTGTATATACTACCACTGGGGCTGTATATACTACCACTGGGGCTGTATATACCACTGGGGCTGTATATACTGCTGGGGCCCTGTATACTACCGCTGGGGCTGCAATCTACTACCACTGGGGCTGTATATACTACCACTGGGGCTGTATATACTACCACTGGGGCTGAATATACCTGTGGGGCTGCTGTATACTACACTGGGGCTGTATATACCTGTGGGGCTGCTGTATACTACCACTGGGGCTGTATATACCTGTGGGGCTGCTGTATACTACCACTGGGGCTGTATATACCTGTGGGGCTGCTGTATACTACACTGGGGCTGTATATACCTCTGGGGCTGCTGTATACTACACTGGGGCTGTATATACCTCTGGGGCTGCTGTATACTACCACTGGGGCTGTATATACCTGTGGGGCTGCTGTATACTACCACTGGGGCTGTATATACCTCTGGGGCTGCTGGATGCTACCACTGGGGCTGTATATACCTGTGGGGCTGCTGTATACTA
Organism: Allobates femoralis; assembly: GCA_033576535.1. NCBI lineage: Eukaryota > Metazoa > Chordata > Amphibia > Anura > Aromobatidae > Allobates > Allobates femoralis. The sequence goes on from JARQOC010000004.1 coordinate 314,694,710, forward strand.
CCACTGGGGCTGTATATACCTCTGGGGCTGCTGTATACTACCACTGGGGCTGTATATACTTCTGGGGCTGCTGTATACTACCACTGGGGCTGTATATACCTCTGGGGCTGCTGGATACTACCACTGGGGCTGTATATACCTCTGGGGCTGCTGGATGCTACCACTGGGGCTATATATACCTCTGGGGCTGCTGTATACTACCAATGGGGCTGTATATACCTTTGAGGCTGCTGTATACTACCTCTGGGGCTGCTGTATACTACCACTGGGGCTGCTGTATACTACCACTGGGGCTGCTGTATACTACCACTGGGGCTGCTGTATACTACCACTGGGGCTGCTGTATACTACCTCTGGGGATGCTGTATACTACCACTGGGGCTGTATATACCTCTGGGGATGCTGTATACTAACTACTGGAGCTGCTGCTGTATATACCACTGGGGCTGCTGCTGTATACTACCACTGGGGAGGCTGCTGTATACTACCATTGGGGGCCTGTATACCACACTGCTGGGGGCTGTATACCTGTGCTGGAGTCCACCCTCGGCTTATACACGAGTCAATAGGTTTTCCCAGGTTTTGGGGGCAAAAGTAGGGGGGTCGGCTTATACACGGGTCGGCTTATACACGAGTATATACGGTAATGCATATTTCACATTTTCGGTTAGTACAATAAACCTCATTTCAATCCTGAAATATTACTGTGTCCATCAGTTATTACATATATCACACTGAAATAGCTGTTGCAAAAAAAACTATTTTAAACAAAAAAAAAAAAAAAAGAGTAAGATTAAGAGGGGTGCCCAAACTTTTTCATATGACTGTAATTGTGTGTACATTATTTTAAGACCGAACTGTTAGTTAAGAAATAACCCTTAAACCAATTTTTTTCAAGTCTAATTCCTATAACGTTTTATAAATATTATTACATTATGGCATTTAAGTAAAAGCAGTAAATTTAGTTTAAACGGAAAAATCGGGTTCCATTTAGATCTAGAAAGATGTTTTTGACCTCATAGGACAAGATTTGTTCTGTTTCCTAAGAAAATATCTACAACCCATTAGAAAGCTTAATATTACAATTCATCTTAAAGGGGTTATCCGGGACTTTTATTATTTTATTGTATGGAGCTAAGAAAAAACTGGTATGTAGTAGTTAACTACCTGTCTGTTTACCCCAGCACCAATCTATAATGACTCAGAGTGGTCATGGACCACTCCTGCCAGTGATTCTCCTCCTTTCACTCATGTCACGCCAACAGAGCAGTATTTTGTATTCCACTCTGATCTGTTGATAAGGCGTCTGTGTCTATGTTATGCTACTTGATAGTCAGCTCCCCACTACCTAACTGCGGGAGCTGGTTGTCAATCAGCATGACTTTGGCAGTGACGTCTCATTGACAGAGCAGTGCAGAAGAGAGAGAAGACACAGCTCTGTTGATGAGAAGTTGAATGAAACATAGGATTTGCCGTCTATGCCAGCAGAGATTGTCCCCATGCAGAAAAGGAAGGTAGCTAACAACTACCTTCCTGTTAGTTGTTCGTTCCATATCCAAAATCATAAGTCTTGGATAACTCATTTAAGGTTTTGGTGAGTTACTTAAACTTGCAGGTGGTATTACATGGACAAATAATATAGCTGACCTATCCAGAGGTCATAATGATTCTTCTGCAAACATTGACGTCCATAAAGGAATTTTTTTAGTTCAGTATATAATTAAACTGAGGCAATGTTCCCACATATCATAAGTGCTGTATATAATACATCAGTAATAATGTCACCTAATTGGCCCCTACAATAATCCTGTCCCCAACTTGCCTCCATAAATAATTTTTGTTTTCCTCACTTTGGCTGTTATCCTGTAAGAATGATCCTCATCCTGGACCTATCCTGTAATAATGTCCTCCATTTGAGGACCCATCCAGTAGTAATAAACCTCCATCCTGGCCTTCTGCTGCAATAATTTATTATGAACATAATTTATTCAAGTCACTAGTGCGACCACACTTAGAATACTGTGTACAATTCTGGTCTCCGGTGTATAAGAAAGACATAGCTGAGCTACAGCAGGTCCAGAGAAGAGCGACAAAAGTCATTAGAGGACTAAGGGGTCTGCAATACCAAGACAGGTTATTAAACTTGGGGTTATTTAGCTTGGAAAAACGAAGGCTTAGGGGTGATCTTATAATAATGTATAAATATATGAGTGGACAGTACAGAGACCTTTTTAATGATCTCTTTACTCTTAGGCCTGAGACTGGGACAAGGGGGCATCCTCTACGTCTGGAGGGAAGAAGGTTTAATCATAATCACAGACGTAGATTCTTTACTGTAAGAGCAGTGAGACTATGGAACTCTCTGCCACATGATGTTGTAATGAGTGAGTCACTACTAACATTTAAGAAGGGCCTGGATGCCTTTCTTGAAAACTATAATATTACCGGTTATATATACTAGATTCTTTGATAGGGCGTTGATCCAGGGAATTAGTCTGATTGCCGTACCTGGAGTCAGGAAGGAATTTTTTTCCCCAATGTGGAGCTTAGTGTTGCCACATGGGTTTTTATTTTGCCTCCCTCTGGATCAACATGTTAGGATATGGGTTGAACTAGATGGACTTAAAGTCTTCCTTCAACCTTAAATACTATGTCACTATGTAATAATGTCACAAATCCTAGACCCATCCTATAATCATGTACCCCATCCTGGGACTCTTTATTGAATAATGAAAAAAAAAATTCTTCTCACCTGCGGTAGGAGAGTGCATTGCAATGATGTAAATTACCACCAGTGATGGGTGCGCTGATCACCTTCTCAGGGGCCCACCGGGGGGGAGAGGTCTCTGGTGTCCTGCCAGATCAGTGAAACCCTATCTATGTTGGCCAAAAAAAACCCGTTATTGCTATTAGATGAAGGGGTAGAAAAAGAAAAGCACAAAAAGAAATAAGGCCACAGGTAGCAGGAATTTAAATTGTCAAAAGAGCTAAGTATTTTTACATGGCTGTAAAATAACTAAAGTAACTTTTCAACTTAACCCTATGCAAATACTAGTTCATCTCAATAAATTAGAATATCATCAAAAAGATCATTTATTTCAGTAATTCAATACAAAAAGTGTAACACATACCGTATATACTCGTGTATAAGCCGACCCGTGTATAAGCCGACACCCCTACTTTTGCCCCCAAAATCTGGGAAAACCTATTGACTCGTGTATAAGCCGAGGGTGGACCCCAGCACAGGTATACAGCCCCCAGCAGTGTGGTATACAGCAGCCTCCCCAGTGGTATATACAGCCCCAGTGGTAGTATACAGTAGCCCCAGAGGTATATACAGCCCCAGTGGTAGTATACAGTAGCCCCAGAGGTATATACAGCCCCAGTGGTAGTATACAGTAGCCCCAGAGGTATATACAGCCCCAGTGGTAGTATACAGTAGCCCCAGAGGTATATACAGCCTCGGTGGTAGTATCCAGCAGCCCCAGAGGTATATACAGCCCCAGTGGTAGTATCCAGCAGCCCCAGAGGTATATACAGCCCCAGTGGTAGTATACAGTAGCCCCAGAGGTATATACAGCCCCAGTGGTAGTATACAGTAGCCCCAGAGGTATATACAGCCCCAGTGGTAGTATACAGTAGACCCAGAGGTATATACAGCCCCAGTGGTAGTATCCAGCAGCCCCAGAGGTATATACAGCCCCAGTGGTAGTATACAGTAGCCCCAGAGGTATATACAGCCCCAGTGGTAGTATACAGTAGCCCCAGAGGTATATACAGCCCCAGTGGTAGTATACAGTAGCCCCAGAGGTATATACAGCCCCAGTGGTAGTATACAGTAGACCCAGAGGTATATACAGCCCCAGGGGTAGTATCCAGCAGCCCCAGAGGTATATACAGCCCCAGTGGTAGTATACAGTAGCCCCAGAAGTATATACAGCAGCCCCAGAGGTATGGCTTATATTGGCAGCCAGCCTACTTACATACACATACCCATACATACACACATATACACACACACACACATATATACACATACACACACACATACACACACACATATATACACATACACACAGCTTCCTACCTTGTCCTCCCGTTCTGCAGTGTCTTCCGGTGTCCTCCGTGCTCCGTTCCCGGTCTGCTGGGCCTTGTGGTTCCTCCTGGTTCCTCTTCCTTCAGTTTCATCATGGGGGCTGCCATCTTTGCTTTTGCTCTCCGCCCCCGACCAGTGATGTCAGAGCAGGCCGCGCTGTGATTGGCTAGCACCCGTGACACGTGATCACGGGGTGCTAGCCAATCACAGCGCAGCCTGCTCTGACATCACTGGCCGGGGGCGGAGAGCAAAAGCAAAGATGGCAGCCCCCATGATGAAACTGAAGGAAGAGGAACCAGGAGGAACCACAAGGCCCAGCAGACCGGGAACGGAGCACGGAAGACACCGGAAGGCACTGCAGAACGGGGGACAAGGTAAGAAATACTGCGCAGCGCCCCCCCACCCCCCGCGCCCCCTCCCACCATAGGATTACCGTATTGACCCGTGTATAAGCCGAGGGGGGGACTTTTCAGCCCATTTTTTGGGCTGAAAAACTCGGCTTATACACGAGTATATACGGTAATATATAGTCATTACAAAGAGTGATCTATTTCAATTGTTTATTCCTGTTAACGTTGATGGTTATGGCTTACAGCCAATGAAAACCCAAAGGTCGTTATCTCAGAAAATTTGCATAATTAACACTAAACACCTGAAAAAGCTTGCTAAGGCTGCTTTCACATCACGGTTTTGGAGCATCCATGGCTGTCCGTTGTAAAACGGACACCCGCGGATCTGATTTGGCCCCCATATTATCCTATGGGGGTTGGATCGGATCAGATTTGGCCTAATTGCCATCCGATTTTGTGGGATCCGATTTGTGTCCGATTTTTTGCTGTACCCAAAATTGCTACACAAAATGGGCATAGCAAAAAATCGAATCCCACAAAATCGAATGGCAATTAGCCCAAATCCGATCTGATACTTGGGGGTGTCTTGGTTGGATACCTAGTCCATGGTAAATCCCTGGCCATATCTTCAAGCTTGCAAGGGCTGGATAGTGACTTAAGGGCTACTAATACCCTGGGCTAGGTCCTTCCCTGGTGGGATAACTGGCTGGTGTCCATGTTGTAGACTCTTAACCGAGGCTCCATGGACTTCATCTGCATATTCAAATTCTAGGGAGCAATGCACCTTGGGTTTCACTGTGTTTGAGTGCTTTGACTGGTGCCCGCAGTGTTATCCTCCACTGGTCTCCACAAGTCAGTGGGTGCTTTGTGATGTCTTTCTAAAATAAGTACCTTGGAGAGGTCTCATAAAAACTCGTTATCCCAGGAGATTTTGGCAGATTATGTTAAAACCAGGGAGGAATTGAAGTTGGTTTTAAACCAGCAATACCTCAAACAAAGGAAGGGGTTCCTCCGGTTCATGTATGAATACGGTGACAAGTGTGGGAGACCATTGGCCAGGGTCCTTCATCCCAGAGGAGCTCCCGGGCATATTCCCCAAATCAAGCATTCTTATGGCACAGTTACATAGCACCCCACAAAAATTGCTGAGATTTTTGGGGAGTATTATCGGAAGCTATATAGCTTTGAGGGCCATTATAAGGATCTGTCCCGATATCACGGCAATGTCGAGTTCAAAAATATATTGGGGAAACTGCTTTGCCCGTGATCTCTTGTGGGGAGGCAGAGGCAGTGGAGAGAGACTTCACTGTAGAGGAAGTAAGAGCTATAATTAAAGACTCCCCAGCTGGCAAGTGCCCTGGTCCAGACGGATTTACACCAAAGTTTTATAATCTCTTTGGTGAACAGCTCTCGCCCTTCCTGATGGGGGTCTTTTCCACGGTCTCCCTGGGTCGCTCAATCATTGGAGGCGCACATCACGGTTATCCCTAAGCCTGGTAAAGACCCCATTGAGGTGGCCAATTATAGGCCCATTTCATTGATTAATATTGATATAAAATTGTTCTCAAAGGCCCTCACCAATAGACGGTGACGCCCCTCCTACCAGAAATAATCCATAATGATCAAGTGGGGTTTATTGTAGGATGGGAGGCTAGGGATAACACCAATAAGGTGCTGCTTCTCATGAAGAAGGCAAGAGCCCGGGGAGTTCCAATGTGCCTTCTATCGGTGGACACGGAGAAGGCCTTCGATCTCTTTGATTAGGGCTTTATGAAGGTTTCCCCCCAACAGATTGGCCTAAGAGTCCGATTTTATCGAGTGGGTTTTTGCCCTCTATAATAAACCCTCAGCTAGGGTGCGTGCTAATGGAGTTCTTTCACCGCCTCTGGCTATTAGAAATGGGACGCGTCAGGGGTATCCTTTATCGCCCCTGTTGTGCGTTCTTACCATGGAACATTTGGCTGTTATCATGCGAAATAACTCAAATATCTCTGGAATTGAGACGATCTGTGGTCAGTGTAAAGCTGCGCTGTTTGCTGACGATCTGCTTCTAATGGTTACAGAGCCTAGAAACTCTTTCCCTTCTATCATCTAAGAATTCGGTAAATTTTTAAAGGTACAGTTATGGTTTGCACCAGAGCTACCCTGTATTAAGGTTATCCTAATGAGTTGCTGCTCTGACCTTTGGGGGGTACTGCTTATATCCCCTCTTAGTTTTCAAATACTAGTGATTTAGATAAGTGGTTAAGGATAGGTGCTAACTCTTTGGTAATTTATTTTATTCGGTATACCTACCTAATTCGTCTGTTTAACCCTTTCTTTGGGATGTTTTCTTAAAAAGCAAATACATTTTAACCTATTATTACATTATTTGATACTAGGTAGTACGTGTACAATCTCTTATTTTATTCACTATGTACCAATTCAGGTGGTATAAAACAATCTGTTGTTCTTTAAAATATGCGTGTATAACTCACTATTTAAAGACTTTATTAAAAATGCACTTAAAGTGCCAAACCAATAAAAATATATACCTAAGAAGTATATGGTATCTAGTATAATATCCAAATAAAAGGTTTTTGAAACTATAATTCCAAGTGTATATACAACACAATGGAGCAATAAAATATAAAATGTATTTGCTTTTTAAATATCCCAAAGAAAGGGTTGAACAGACGAATTTGGTAATTTATTTTATTCGATATACCTACCTAAGAGTTAGCGCCTATCCTTAACCACTTATCTAATTCAGTAAATTTGGTAGGATGAGTAACTGTAAAGTTAATTTTATCAAAACAGAGGCTCTAAGTGTCTCTCTGCCTGAGCCGGAGGTACTTCATTTAACTGACCATTTTCCTTTCAGGAGGAAGCGGGAGAGCCTCAAATACCTAGGGGTTGAGATCTCTGCTGACCCGAACAAAATCTATCCCCTTAACTTACTACTCCTACTGGACAAGACAATTAAGGATCTTAAATCATATGACAAGAGGGGCCTTTCATGGTTCGGGAGAATTAACGTACTTAAAATGGATGCGCTCCTTCGCTTCCTGTTCCTTTTTTGGCGGTCCCGATCCATATTCCAATTCCTTCTTCTCGAGTTTACGAATTGCCGTTCTGGTATTTGTTTGGAGATGCCGCCAACCAAGGATCGGTTATCGACTCCTTACTCGACATAAAAGTGATGGTGGGGTGGGCCACCCCGACTTTCGAAGGTATCACAAGGCGGCTATCCTTACCAGACTCATTGACTGGCAGTTCCACTTCCACACTAAACAGTGGGTGACGATTGAACAGGAGAACTCAGAGGTCCCTTTAAAACTTCTCCCATGGCTGAACATTGTTTCAAGAACACAACTAGTTGGAGATCTAGACTTAGGAGAGGTCGCTCTGAAGGCGTGGGACGTAGAAAATCGATCGGGCCACATCTCTTCGGGATGGAACCCGCTAACCCCAATTTTTGCTAACCCAGATTTTCTCCCCACTACAGGGGTTGAGAGTTCCCTGGGATCTTAGATTAAAAAGACCTGAAAAAGACCTGAGAGGGGAGAGTGGAGTGGATCTTCGTGGCTAGAAATATCTCAATTGAGGTCTTTAACTCCCATACTCCTCAAGAAACAGGGACGACAGGGCTCTCAGTCGCTATTTGAGAAATTTTTTACGACAGAGGAATCTCCCAAACACAAAGTATCCGTCCTATATTCGGTGTTGGGCCCGGTGGGTTGGGGCACCAAGACTAAATATATGAGACGACGGGAGGAGGATGTTACTCTGCAAATATCTGTTGAGGACTGGAACAAGGCATGTATAATGACACATAAAATGTCTATGGCATGCATTGCCCAGGAAAAAAAATTTCAAGCTTATGTTCCAGTGGTACAGATGCCCTGCAACATTACATACGATGTTTCCAGCTGTCTCTGACAGATGTTGGCGATGTGATAATGAGAGGGGCACACTTTTACATGTGTGGTGGAGTTGTGGAGGGATCCAACCCTTTTGGAAATCAGTATTCAATATTTATTTTAAGATTACGGGGAATCCGGTGAGGGCAACTCCAGAGATTGCCCTTTTGACGGTTCTCCCAGATTCGATACGATCACAAAAAAATGATTTACTTAGATTCTGTTTAATGGAAGCCCGAATGGTCATACCCAGATTTTGGAAAACTCGTCAGTGCCCAAGACTCATGGACTGGCTGGTGGAAATGTGTAAGATCCACACTATGGAAGATCTTACGGCTGAGCTCAGGGACTCTAAAGATCGATTTCTAAAAATATGGAGTCAGTGGATACTATTCTTGGGTTCTCCTGGTCTCCCGTCGACATTCGGAGATGGTGTGGAGACCCCCTGATATGATTCCACGTTGATGTAGAAGTGTTCCCTTAGAGCGATAAACGATGATAGGGGTCCTCCTGAGGCGGAGGTGCGCCTGCGGGGGAGGGAGAGGAGATACAAGCTTAGGGCCCTCTTACTTTTCTTCCTCCTTCCTCCTCCCCCCCCTTTTTTTTTTTTTTCTTCTTTTTCTTCTTATTCTACAGTATGTTTCCTCCCCTCTTTTCCTTACGTCCAAATGCAATCCTTCCCAGGTTTGATTGCAGGGAAGGTAATGTTTTTCATTATTTCTACGATATCTGTTTATAAACTAGTGAATGCACTAGAATGATAAATATACAGAAGTAGTATGTTATAACAGTAATGGGAGTCAAAAGTTATAGACTTGTTATTTGGTTCTGTTTACCGTAGTTGAATATGGGACGTCCGAGACCATTTCTGACCTTACGGTCTTTAACTTGAGGTCATGAAGAACAAAGATCCCAGTATCTTGAACAGACTTAGTCATTTATGCAAAGACTTCAGTTACTCTTCCTTGAACATTATGGGAAAATGTGACTTATCAGGTGACTTAACAACTTAAGATTGGTGTATTTATATATGTTGAACAGAGTTTTACTGTTTTGACTGGTAAATGTGAAGTTGTAATGTATTTGCTTTAATAAATACAGATTACACATAAAATGGTCCCTTAGTCTGGTTCAGTAGGCTAAACAATCATGTGGAAGATTGCTGACTTGACAGATGTCCAGAAGGTAGTCATTGACACACTGTACAAGGAGGGTAAGCCTCAAAAGGTCATTGCTAAAGAAGCTGGCTATTCACAGATTACTGTATCCTTGCATATTATTGGAAAGTTGAGTGGAAAGAAAGTGTGGTAGAAAAAAATGCACATGCAACTGAGATAACCAAAGCCTTGAAAGGATTGTTAAGAAAAGTTCAATCAAAAATTTGGGGGTGATTCACAAGGAGTGGACTGCTCCTGGATTCAGTGCTTCAAGAGCCACCACACACAGATGTATCAAGGACATGGACTACAACTATCGCATTCCTTGTGTCAGGCCACTCATGACCAATAGACAACTCAAGATATGTCTTACCTCGGCCAAGGAGCAAAAGAACTGGACTGTTGCTCAGTATTCCAAGGTGGTGTTTTCAGATTACAGGATATTTTGCATTTCATTTGGAAATCAAGGTCCCAGAGTCTGGAGGAAGAGTGGAGAGGCACACAATCCAAACTGCTTGAGGACTAGGGCGACGTTTCCACAATCAGTGATGGTTTGGGGAGCCATGTCATCTGCTGGTGTAGGTCCACCATGTTTTATCAGGACTTGGTATGTGTCAACATTGTCAAAAGTACCAATACCTGCTTTAATAACTGCAGTATCACTGTGCTTGATTGGCCAGCAAACTCGGCTGACCTAAACCTCTATGGAGTTGTGTCAAGAGAAAGATGAGACACATCATACCCAACAATGCAGATGACCTGAAGTCTGCTATCAAAGCAACCCTGTTTTCCATAACGCCTAAGACAGTGCCACAAGCGGATTGCCTCCATGCCACGCTGCTTTGATGCAGTAATTCATGCAAAAAGAGCCCCGACCAAATATTGAGTGCATTTACTGTACATATTTTACATTAGGCCAACATTCATGAGTTAAAAATAATTTTTTCAGTTGGTTTTATAATAATCTAATTTTCTGAGATAATGACTTTGAGTTTTCATTGACTGTAAACCTTAATCATCAACATTTACAGAAATAAACACTTGAAATAGATCACTCTGTAATTACTCTATATAATATATGCATTTCTTTATGTGTTTACTTACTGAAATAAATTAGCTTTTTGATGATATTCAAATTTATTGATAAGCACTTGTACATCAGTCCATATATACAGTGATCTGCATACTAGAAAACCTATAATTACTTAGCTCACTAAGGCCCCTTTCATACTGGTGTTTTTGAAAAAATGCGGCAGATCCGGTCAAAAAAACGCATCTGCCGCATTTTCCGCCTAACGGCTGCACTTGCAGCTCAGTTGCAGCAAACTCCATGCATTGGGGCTTGTAGTAAGTGTGCGGCAGACGCGGCAAGTGCAGTTGCGGCAGATGTGGCTGCGAAAAAAGCGCGGTCAGCGGCGCATATGCTGCAACTGCCGGAAACGCACTTGCCGCGTCTGCCGCATACTTACCGCAAACCCCATAGACAATGCATGGGGGTTGCCGCAAGGGCAGATGCTCTTTTTTTACCAGATCTGCCGCATTTTTTCAATAAACCCCAGTGTGAAAGGGGCCTAAGAAAAGGACAAGTCTACTTGTTTTATGATATGGTTTTAAATACCTTGATATTTTCTTTAAGGTGCATAGATAATTAGTTTTTATGAGAAAGATGTTATTTAAACTACATATTCAGTACTTCTGAACAGCGATTACAATGCATTAGTACACTACGAGATATACATTGAATAATTAAATTAACACATTTTATATGAGCATTTGCAAATATATGATTAACAAGTAATTTTGTTAACTATTATTTATGGTCTATTAAAGAATTTGAAATATTTAAAAAGAAAATATTATTTTAAATGATTTTCTGGGTCTATGAGTATAATACTATAGAGAATCCATGTCAGAATGTATGTGTAATCCTTTTTGAAACTTTATTCAGTCTCCTTCCACCTTACATGACTGATAGCTCTTCAGTTCCTTGCTGCTGCTGGGATTTCACTGCTCAGTACAAGCTGTAGCTGTCAGTCCAGCTGGCGGGACAGAGATATGAATACACCTGGATTCATGAGTTCTCTTGCTCTTTAGAGAGAATTATAAAATTGTTATTTTAATGTCAGAATTATACAGCTTTTCCAAAATTCATTCTCAATGAATATCATCTTATATCATCTTCATCAAATCTCAGACATTTGATTAAAGAAGCGCCCCCATCTAAGTTTGTATCCTCTTAGGCTATGTGCACACACAAAAAAGTGATTTGATTGTGCTCAGGAAAACCTCATCAAAAGCTGCACAAATGGATCGCTTTTACAGCCGTGTTTGTGCTATGTTTGTGCACATACAAACGCAGTACACACAACGGTTACAGACAGACACACACACAAAAAGACAGACACTTTCTCACACTCTCTGGCGATCCCCGGGTGACCGGTGGTGCCTTACTATCACTTTCGGTACTTCAAGATCCTGAGCACCGTGTGACAGCCTGAATCACATGATGCACAGGATCTGGCTCTGATTGGACAATACCTACAGATCCTGCTGCCGCTGTATGGAGGAACAAATCACCGGAGGTCACCTTGGGATCGCCGGGGAGGGTGAGTATTGCTGCATTTTTGCTGCAAATCCAGATAAATTAATTGACATGTTACTACTTTTCTTGATCAGGTTTTTGCAGCAAAACATGATCAGGAAAAAACGCTGCTGTTAGCACAGCATTTCAGAAGTCTCATAGACTTTGCTTTCATGACAAAATTTGATCTGTTTTTTTTTTTATGCAAAAACACTGCACAAAAATCGGATGAAAAACGCCCAGTGTGCACATAGCCTTCATATACACTCTCAAGCAAAAGTGTAACAATATTTTGAACTTTCGACTTTCAGGCTCCATATCTCACTATCCACTAAAGCTTTGACCTTGAGACTGTCTATGAAATGAAAATAATCATCTTGACTTTGGATAAATGTGACTTGCAACTATTTAGCCTTTGATTAGTTATTAGATTCTTGTCATGTCACTGTATTGTTACTGTTTTTCTCCTGGTGTTTGAATAATCTTGTTCTATCTGTATACTACAATTTACAACCTGTTCTCATATTCTGCAACATAGCCCAGTGTGTTATTAAGTGGATTCCCAAGGGAAAAGTCACTGGTTACTCGAATCAAGGAACAGCCATGAAGATTTCCCAAGAAAAGAGAGACTGCTAATCGATAGCGGTTTCTCAGTCAAGAACATTGTTAAACTGCATCCTGTGAGTTCCATGACAGTTGGAAGAATTCTAAATGAAATCCATAAATTCATTAAAAAAGCCAAAAGGTGGACGGACGTCCAGGCAAAATGTTCGCTCATCGCAAGGTCAATCAGTTATGGCACAAGAAACATGACATTGGAGGTGGTTCATGTGCTTCGTACTAGTGAAATCATAGACATCCATGCAAGTACCGTGTGATGCCCGTTACACAAGTCTGGAATAGTGGCCCATAAAAAGGTGAAGAAACCTCGACTTAAAATCATCATTAGAAGTGTCGGCTCAAGTTTACAAAACGTATGAAAGTGGACAGTCAAAGATTGAAAACTAGAGATTGGAGCAATGAGACAAGGGTTAATAGAGTAGGTTCTGATGTGACTAGCAGAAATATAGGGGTTTCCACATTACTGGTAGCACAAATGCTGTTAAAGGCGCTGTGGCTCCTTCTCCCCCTCCAAAAGAAATCCAGTGAAGTCTGTTCTCCTAAATTCAAATACCCCCTTCCCTTCTGAGCCCCACAGTGTGCTTAAACGACAGCATCCACATGTTTGGCGTTTCTGTAATGGAAAGAAGCAACTTAATTTATGGAGTGTAGGTTTCCAGGTGCTCAAGCAGCTCACAATGTATGTATGACTTTAGTGCACTGGCAACTACAATGGCAAATTTCAATTTTCACGAGGCAACATTTATTGCTGTTTGTTTCTGGAAAACACCCATGGATTCAAAATCATCACCATATCCGTATATGAATTCCAAATAGGGGTTTCACTTGAGGGAGGTTTCTGCTCTTCTAGAATGGATATTCACTGACTCCACCAGTATTAAGCAATGCCACAGAAATGAACTTGCTGCTTTTACTTTGGGCCACTAGGTTTAAAGAAGCTTTTTTTGGGTCACAAAATCCTATGGTACATACAGATGCAAATGAAGACTAACAGTCTCGATGAAGTCTTTACATGCTGAGCTCCTCTACAGTTCTTGCAATAAGGTGTTCCTTGAAAGTTTCAAACTCTAACTAGCTTTCCCTATCTGACTAGATTAACTGTGGTCTGTGACAATCATATTTACTCACAGGAGCTGATTTCACTCCAGAAAACCGTCCATCTTTAGTTTTGTGCTGACCCCAGCACCTCTGGGTCCCTCTTGTCAACTCTGGACTCCTTCAATCGTGTCTTCCACCTCCTCCTCATGTGCCGGGTTTAACAGCAGCTTCGGTATTCATGGTTACATACACTCATATCTTGCTTTCTGATGACTCCTGGTGGTCAGACGTAAGTTACTGTAGTAGCAATTTGTTCACTTAAGGGTATGTGCTCACGGTCCGAAGGAGCTGCGTGTTGGATGCAGCTCCTTCGGACCTGAGCGAACCCGCAGGTGGCCGCAGGGAGACCGCAGCCGCCCTGTACTCACCATGTGCGGCGAGTGCAGCGCGGTTTCTCCCTGCAGTCACCTCTGATGAGAGCCACTTCCAATTCTGCAGCATGAAAAGAACGTGCTGCGGAGGAGCAGAATGCCGGCAATCCTCACCACAGCTGTCAAAATGCTGCGGTCGGGTTAAGCATAGTGGGCATGGGATTTCTACAAAACCCATCCACTATGCTGCTACTGTACTACGCAGCATGTTGGACGCAGTGGCAAGAAGCTGCTGCATCCAAAACGTTGCATATACTGATTGTGAGTATGCAGCCTAAGTGACAAGAGCATTATTAATACATGCAGATATCAGCCTGCTAAATACATACGCACGTTATTCGACCAATAAGCACCAACATCGGTGCAATAATATTGCATATTACATTTTTATCTACCTCTTTTTTTTAGATTGTGATGCCATTATGTTTCTATATTGTATCCTTCCTTTTTAATCTTTGGTTTTTCAATAAATCATTTTTGTTCTTACCTTTATATATGGACTTTTGCATCGGTTTTTGCTGCCTATGTTTTTGTTATTACTATATGCCAATTTGACTATACTACCCTTGTCTACTTTGACATAAATTAATCTTTGTTGCTGTGCTAACATTATATATTTTAATAGTGTATTGATTTACCACTCTTTTCAGTTTTGCTCATGTCCATTGCAATGCATGAGACCAGTGAACAGTAGAATAAGTTAGGCCGGTTTCACATTGGCGTTTCAGTGCACAGCGTTCAATCCGCAGATGCATACTGACGCTGCGTTTTTCATATGCATGATGTTACGCAAAATATTTAAAAACGCAGCGCAAGAATGCGTTTGTTTGCGGTTGTAATGCGCATGCGGTTTTAAATTGGATTTGCATTCTGAGTATTTTCTTGACGGTAGCAACACCCAAAAGGCGCACCTATGTCAACACCACTTTTTTATACAGCTGGGAATTGGGAGTGGAATTGGGTGGGCCTCCTTCTTCTCAGCTCCTGGACATGCGCATTGAGATGTACGCAAGCGCACCAAGCGCAGCCGTCCGCATGCTTTCATAGCGTATTGATTTACCACTCTCTTCAGTTTTTCTCATGTCCATTGCAATGCATGAGACCAGTGAACAGTAGAATAAGTTAGTTAGTCTCACAGAGGGACTAGGTAAAAAAAAATGCAAAAAAAATGAAAGAACAAAAACTATTACTCCAATAAATAAGCATATTTATGTAAAAACAAACTAATAAAGTTCACATATTTGATATTGCTGTATTCAGAATATGTCACTAATGAACATAGTAAAAACATATTAAAAAAAAAACTATGCTTTTTTCTTCAGAACTCTTAAATAAGTGGAATAAAACACGATCAAAAAGACTAATGTAACTAAATAAATTTCTTCCCCTCCCCCCCCCCCCATCCTTCTCCAATGGTACAATATTTTGTGAAGCATATGTCAATATGCTTACTGCACCGCAAGATTATTTCATTAAGAGGTGTAGTTAGCAAAATGGGGTCACGTATGGGGGATTCTACTGTTCTGGCAGCTCAGGGGCTCTGCTAATGTGACATTTCACCTGCATACCATTCCAGCCAAATTTGCACTCGTATATGGTGCTCCTTCACTTCTGAGCTTTGCACTATGCCTCAAAAGTAATAGTTGACCAAATATAGGGTGTTCCTATACTCATGATATTGAATCACACATTTTGTAGTCTGTTTTTTACTTATACCCTTGTGAAAGTTAAAAATTTGGGCCTTCAGAATAATTTTTGTTGAAAAAAAACATATTTCATTTTTACGGAACAATGTTATAAAATTCAGTAAGTGAACCAAAAAAAAAAAAAAAAGATGAAAACGGTCTTCCATACCGTCAAAATGCGTTGTGGAGTGTGCATGAGGCTCAAGTAAAGGTTTGTTAAACTCTACCCCTCCTGTGGTGTTCCTTGGTGCTTTTGCAGAATTCTGCAGCATCTCCTTTTTTCCATAAAATTCAGTAAAGCACTAATGAAATCAAGATGCTCACCATCACCCCTGTATAAATTCCTTAAAGGGATGTAGTTTCCAAAATAGTGTCTTTTTTTTTTTTTTTTTTTTTTTTTTATTTCATTGAGGGGGGGGGGGAGAGTTTCTGCTGTTTTGGAACCTCAGCAGCTCTCCAAATGCAACAAAGTGTGCAATCTATTGCAGACAATTTTGTACTCAAATGATCAAATAGTACTCCTTACCTTCTGAACCCTGCCGTGTGTTTCTGACCACGTATGGGGCATCCATGTACTAGAGAGAAAATGCACAACAAATTGTTCTCTAGTGTTACTTTTTTGAACATTTTAAAATTTGGAGCTAAAGCAACAGGTCACCTTATGCGTTTTCGAACATATTTGTTCTTACTCATACTATGATTAAGAACAAATATGTTCGACACACGTATAGATGACAGGCTAGTGTTCTGCAACCCAATCGTTGTCTTTTTCAATGCGCTTTTTTTTTTTTAAAATAGCACTTTATTGTTTTCCAAAAAGACATCAACAACAATAGTTGCATAAACAACGATATGTACATTTTTAGTTGCCTGTAGAACTCTCCTTTAACAACAAATCCCCCACCTCCCAAACCAACCCCTTGTCCCTCCCCCCCCCAGGTTCTCTACTTTCAATACTTATTTCTTTTTCCTACCTGCCATTTTTTGCTAATTACCAACAGATAAAATAGTTTATATACATTAACTTAATTGCTCACCTCCTCCATTCATAACTATGGTGCGTCTATCTCCCCTGAGTAGTTTATCACAACTGTAGTGGACCCTGCAAATCCTCTAGACTGTACCAAGTCATGTTTCGGAAAGGAAGAACTAGCTGGCATATCTCCTCTCCATTTAATTGTGATGTAATAAAAGTCTTTGAAGTGTTGCTGTCCTTATCTTCCTCTGCATCCGTTTTCTCTAAAGTCATAGATTATTTCTCCATTCGCCTTCCACGACAGCATTGGAGGATGTCGTCCACGCCCTATTGGGGGACAGGAACACAGAGAGGTTAAAAACCCCTCCCCTTCCTCAGTACTCCAGTGTCTTCCTGTCCCCCTTGGGGCATGGAGAGGTTCCAGTGCTGTCAGGCCGGCAGAGGCAGCATTGGGGTGTACTTACAGCCGGGCCAGGGATGGACGTCGGGGGCGGCCTCCTCCTTCTCGGGGCTCCCGTGGTGGGACCATACGGCCTTCCTGCGTCCTACGGGGCAAAGCAGGCCGTGTATTGCAGCGCCGGAGGCCTGTTCAGCTCTCCGGCGTCTCCCTCCACCAGCTGCGGTCCCTGGGGCATGCATCAGAGGTTCCTGGATGGCACTTCCTGTTTCGGGCGGTGGCTCCTGTACAGACTGGGCGCGGCTCCAGGGAACCCAGCAGGCCTATCGCGCGCTACTGCCCGCGGCCGGTGACCAGGAGGAAGGAGGGAACAGGTGTTCCTCGTTGGGGGCACGGTACTTCTGGACAAGTACCCGCCGGAAGCTACACCCAGGTAAGGCTGATCCCTGAAACATGGAGGGTGATAGGCTTCCACCTCTGCTTCTGCAGAGCCCAGCGTTCCCCCAGCTCATGTAAGTGTTTCTGGGAGGGGGGGGCACAAGGGGTAGAGTTATTTAGGCCCTGCACTCCCACTGGGCCCCCTTCTCTTCCTTTTTTTCTATAGGGAGACAAGGGCCACCTGTGAAAGGGAGCAAAAACCTGTCCAGGAATTTTGGCTACGGCACAAACTTCCCTCTTCCTACAAAAAGGTGTCGGCCATGACTGACAGTGTTGTCAGGATGGACTCCCCATTCCTGCTTGAGGAGCTCCAATCCATTAAGGAAGAGGTGCAGGCTTCTATCTCGGCTTTGCCGGTTTTTGCTCCAGCTTCCAGGCCTTCCCCTCCGTAAGAGAGGGAAGCTCCAGGATTGTGACTCTGTGGATCTCATGGAGGCTGGCCAGAGCTCAGCATCAGAGGATGGCGATGATATTGCCTCTGTTGCCTCTGTCCAGATACGAGAATCTGGACACTACTATTTTTCCACAGAGTCCGTGGGTGAATTGGTGGACACTGTCCACAGTACCATGGGAGTAGAGGTAGTGAAACACCCATCTTCTGTGCAGGACTAAATGTTCAGAGGCCTAAAAGCTAAGCGGCAGTTGGGCTTCCCTGTCCATGAGGTCATCCGGGTTCTCACCTGCTGGGAGTGGGAGTCTTCAAAACATCGGCTGCTCACCCCATCCGAGTGGTCTGGAGGGTGATGACTTTGTCTGGGAGGTCCCGAAGGTGGACATCCAGGTGGCCGAGGTAGCATATAAGACCGCATTGCCTTTTGAAGATTCCTCCCAGTTGAAGGACCCCCTCGATCCTAAGATGGAGAGTGTCCTCAAAAACTCCTGGGAGGCTGCAGCTATGTCTTTAAAGGTGAACTTTTCCTCTACATGTGTGGGGCTGCTCTGGCAGCAACCATGTAGCAGTTAATCACCTGCACCATGCCTCATATACCCAGCCGTGGCTGTGGGTTCAATCCTAAGCTTTACATCATCCAAGGCATTATGTATAGGTGACACATGATGGCTGCAGGCTATCCCCCTGGCAGGCCCTGTGCTCTGGTGACTGTGGGCCACTAGCCGTGGGGCGAGGCTTTTAACCAAGTCTCTCTTTAAGTGGATCACCCAGCTGGAAGATTTCCTCCTGCAGGGTACTCCCAGGGAGGAGCTTTGGACTCCATTCCACTTCTGAGATGTGCTACGGGCTTCCTGACCAATGCCTCTACTGAGTCGATCCGCATTGGTGCCAGGTGCGCAGTGTTGGCTAACACAGCTCACAGGGCAGTGTGGCTTACTTTGTGGAATAAGTAGGTCACGTCTAAGCTCCAGCTGTGTGGCCTCCCCTTTCAAAGGTCTTTTGTCTTTGGTCCGGCATTGGATGACATCCTGGGAAAGGTGTCAGACCGGAAAATGTGTCTCCCGGAACAGAAGCCCTTTCGGAGGCAGTCCTTTCGGCCTGAGCGCAGCCAACCTTCCCAACCTAAAGGGAAGGGTAAGTCTGGTCGCTGGGCATTCCAGAAAGGGGCCAAGACCCGTAATATCTTGCTTTCCCAGCAGCGGCATCACCAGCCGCCCCCTAAACAATGCCGCCTTCCCCATTGCGGGGCAGCTCCTGCGGTTTCTGCCACAGTGGCAAGCAATCTCCTCAAGCCCTTGGATCCTCTCGACTATTTGGGAGGGTCTGCACTTGGGATTCGAGAGCCAGCCCCTCCGTGTCTTCGAGTCCCCTCGCTTCCTCAGGGGGACTGTCACACATTTTTTCTTTTCGGGTCTGCGAGACATGTTGGATTTGGGTGTGGGGTCCCCGGTTCCTCCTGGAGAGGAGAGCCAGGGGCGTTACTCCAGGTTGTTTGTGGATCTCCAGAACGCGTATTATCATGTCCCCGTTCACCCGTCCCACAAGCGCTTTCTGCGATTCGCGATCTCCGTGGCAGGCGGGACGGTCAATTATCGGTTTAATGTGCTGCCCTTCGGGGTTTCGTAGGCCCCCAGAGTTTACCAAACTCATGGTGGAAGTGATCGCATTCATCCAGACCCAGGGGATATGTGTGCTTCCCTATTTAAACAACATGTTGGTGGTTGCTTCTTCGGCAGTGGTTCTGCGCACATTGGTCTCCAAAACGTTGGAGATTCTTCAGTTCCTGGGGTGGGTGCCCAATCTTTGGGAATCTGAACGGGTGGCGGCAACCCGTCGTCAATTTTTGGGAGTCTTGCTGGCCTCCTCCAGACAGGCCTCGTTGGTTCCTGCAGCACATCAGCTTCTGCACTGTGTGCATCTGACCTGCTTCCGGGCATGGAGGTCGCCCTCCTTGCGGGAAGCAATATCCCTGTTGGAGGCCATGACAGCCTGCATTCAGTTGGTAGCATGGGCTCAGGCTCCTTCCAGTCTGCTCCGGGAACACATACTGAGTTCCTGGGTCAGACGTCAGGATTCCTTAAACCCGCGGGTCCGGAAACCGGGGCGGATGGTCACCTTGCTTTCCTGGATGAATCCCGGACACCTTCAGACGAGGGTGGCCTGGCTGCAGGCTCCTGTGACCTCCGTTCCCACTGCTGCCAGCAGTTTCGGTTGGAGCGCGATGGTGGATCGCACACAGATCCAGTGGATTTGGAGTCGCTCGGTCAGTCACCAGTCTTCAAACTTCCGGGAACTTCTGGCAGTGGAAGAAGCGCTTCATGCGCAGCTCACGTTTTCCGAGGTCATCATGTCAAGATCCTGTCGGCCACCGGTTGCCTTCTTGCGGCACCAAGGCGGTACTCGAGGCTTACACTTGCAGGGGCTGGCAAGGCTGATCTTTTCGTGGGCAGTACGCCATCTTCTCTTCTCCTCGGCAGTTCATCTGAAGGGAATGGCCAATGTACAGACAGATTTCTTGAGCCGCACGGAGGTCCACCCAGGAGAATGGTGCTTCCATCCGGATGTATTTTGCTCTCTTACGGACAGGTGAGGTGTCCCTTCGATCGACCTGTTCGCTTCGGGCTCGAATACAAAGATGCCGCCCTTTTTCTCCCTGAATGGGTCAGACCATCCTCGGGGGCTGGACGCCTTTGTCCTTCCCTGGGCCTTCCATTTGGTGTATGCATTTCCTCCAATCCCGCTACTTCCCAAGGCGTTGGAGACTGATTAGGCTGCCCCACTGTCTCGCCCTTCTGTCCCAGGGTCCTCTTTCACCCGGGCCTTTAGTGGCTCTATCTGGCGGCCTGGCTGTTGCGGCCGGGATCCTGAGGACCAAGGGTCTCTCCCAGGCAGTGATCCGCACGCTTCGGCAGGGCTGGCAGCCTGTGTCGCACGCTATTTACGGGAGGGCTGGAATCGGTTCCTGTCCTGGTGTGCTCCTTCCATCCCGGCCACGCATCATCCTAATGTGGCCCAACTCTTGGGTTTTTGCAGCGTGGCTTTGATTTGGGGCTTCGGCCGAGCACTCTTTAAGTCCAGGTGTCGGCACTTGGGGCAGTTTTGCCCAGGATCTTGATTCCCATTGATGACTCAAGCGGTTTTTTACTTCTGCTTGGGGTAGCGTCCCCGGTTCGGCCTTTTGTCCCTCCCTAGGATTTGAAGATTGTTCTTCACGGGTTTTCTCGAAGTCCCTTTGCACCCTTGTTGGCTGCATCCCTTACGTCTCTCTCACAAGGTGGCGTTTTTGTTGGCCATCACTTCTGCTCCAGAGTTGGAGAACTGCAGACACTCTCTGTCCGGGCTCCGTGCCTGTCCGTTGTTCGCATTACGCTTCGGTTGTATTCATCCTTTCTTCCGAAAGTTGTCTGCTTTCCATCGGTCCCAGGTTGTGGTTCTACCTTCATTTGGTCAATCTCCTGCTAATGCGGCTGAGGCCGTGTTTCACTCCTTTGATGTTCGTCGGACTGTCCTCCACTACCTTCGAGAGACCGCTTCCTGGAGGTTAGATCAGAACCTGTTTTGTTCAGCATTTTGGGAAAAATTCAAGGAAGGAAGACTTCCTAGGCTACCATCACTTCCTGGATCACGAAGGTGATCTGTGAGGCCTACGTCGCTCCGGTCCTTGCTCCTCTGGTGGGGTTGAAGGCTCCTTCAACTCAGGCTGCTTCTACGTCCTGGGTGGAGCAGGCTGGAGCTTCATCGGAGCTGATTTGCAGAGTGGCTATGTGGTAGTCTCTCCTCACTTTTTCTCGCCACTATAGGTTAGATCTGTCCTTTGGTAGGAAAGTCCTACAGGCAATAGTCCCACCCTGAGGAGTATCGGTGGTATTCCTCCAATGCTGTCGTGGAAGGCGAATGGAGAAAACTGAATTAGTCCTTACCGGTAATTCCTTTTCTTGGAGCCTTCCACGACAGCATCAGTTCCCCCCCTTGTTGGTGTTTGATTCCAGTTTGTATCAGGTAATCCATGGCTAAGGGTGATCTTGGTAAACACTGGAGTACTGAGGAAGGGGAGGGGCTTTTAACCTCTGTGTTCCTGTCCCCCAATAGGGCGTGGACGACATCCTCCAATGCTGTCGTGGAAGGCTCCAAGAAAAGGAATTACCGGTAAGGACTAATTCAGTTTTTAACTCTGTGCTTAGTTGGGCAAGAGTGAGACTTCTCCTGTCCAACCACATTCTCAGGATAAGTCTTGTATAAGTAATTGCTATTGTGGGGAGTAATGTAACCTGCGGTTTGGCCAGTCTCGTGCCTGTCATCTTGTGGAATATCCACAAATTTCTATCTAGTAAGAAATGAGTGCCCAGCATGTCATTCGTCCAACCCCTCACCCTCTCCCATCCGTCTCTTATTGACTCACATTCCCATATACCTTGAAATAAGTCGGTCTTGGGCATGTCACATTTCGGGCATGACTGTCGTCTAACTTGGTTAAGTCACGTCTTGGGCAGGTTAAAGCCCCATATTGCTCTATGTATCAGCCTGAAGTTTGTATCACTCCACTTTTCATTGTGGATATATTTGCGCATCTCGTTCCACCCCAAAAGTATCACATCATTTATCCCTTCATCCTGTAGCCTAGTCTCTCATCCCTTGAACAGTTGCGATGGGCCCGATGGTAGTAGGGTATGTCTCAGTGTCGAGTATATGTTTGAGATATTTATCTCCGAGATATGTCTCGTGAGGAGAGTGTCAAATTGTGAAGGGTATCATTCTTTATGTATATCACACAAATGAGTAAGGACATGTCAGTGCAACTGAGCATATTGGAAGATAAGGGATGAATTCAACCCCCATTTGGTGAGTACTTCGTCAGCAGTTAGCCACCTCCGCTCCCCAACATGCATAAGGTCTCCCAACATCTGATCCCTTTCTCTCTCCAGACTTTAAATAACGTCTTATCCCTGCCTTGATGGAAATCAGGATGACGCCACGAAGTTAAATATTTCGAGACTTTCCACGACATCCCCATCTTACAGCGCATAGCTTTCCACGCACTTCTAGTGTCTCGAAAAACAATCGCGTGTCTTACCTTCGGGTCTAGTGCAGCATGTGTTGAATGTAGGGTCGCAACTAAATTCCATGGTTTACACCATTCCGCCTCTAATGCGTAGTCCGAGTGTTTACTGGTGCCTCTAATCCAGTCGACGACATGGCGTACAATGCAAGATATGTTATATCCCTGAATGTCAGGTAACCCTAATCAACCCTCTTCCCTAGTATGCATCAGCACTCGTCTGCTAATCCTGCTCTTTGTTCCCCTCCAGAGAAACTCCAAAAAAGCTTTATTAAGTCTAGTTACATCCACGTGTCTTAAAAGTAGGGGCAGAGTCTGTAAGGGATATAGGAGACGCGGAAACTGATCATTTTGACTAGATAATTTCTCCCTATCAATGTTCATGGTAAATCTTTCCACCTTTTCAGTTCTTGTGTTATTTTAGAGATAATGGGGGTATAGTTTAACTTATACATATCTCTGGAGTCTTTTCCCATGTATATATCCAAATACTTTATTGCCTTACCGACTATTGGTAGTCCATGTAGAGCGCTGTGTGGCCCCCCCCCCCACCCACCTGTACCCCCCGTTCCCTGACCCAAAGGCAAGACTTCACACTTAGCTTTGTTGAGTTTAAAACCCGATATCTTTTCAAAGTTGTCTAGTTTTTCTAGCAACCCTGGCAGGTGCCTTTTCGGGTCCGCCATGTATAATGCGATGTCATCGGTGAAAAAACAAGATCATATTTCTTTGTCTCCCACCTTGATGTCCTGGTAACTTCATCCCTCATTTATATATCTGGATAGTGGTTCTATAACTATATTAAATAAAATGGGTATAACCACACCTGTCCAATCAGTCTCATTGTCCGCTTCAGCTATAGTGCTTCATTACATAGTAAAAACAAACACCCACAAACAGCAATCACTACGCTAAAAAACCACTAAGAACATTTATCAATAAAATTACTAGTCACAAAAATCTTAAATTACATAAAAGTTAACAAAAAACAAGAAAAAAAACTTAAAATTGCAATGTTTTTAAAAAGTGCCTTTTTTTTTTTTTTTTTTTTTTTTTTTTTCTCCTCTTTCCTTCTTTGTTCTGTTTTTTGTTTTAAAAGGGATCATATTCATATACTGAATACTAAATACTAAATTCTTTCCACAATATCATTGAGACCATTGGGATGCAATGTTTGAAGGCGGTAAATCCAATATGTCTCTTTGCGATTAAGCAGAGAATTTCTATTGATTGTTTCCACAGGTATTTGTTCTAGAGGTGTCACCATTATATTAAAATTCTTATTGTGCTTGAGTAATAAATGTCTCGACAGGCCATGTTTTAAAAACCCATTTTTTGCTCTATTTCTGTGCCCATTCATGCGAGCACGTAAAGTCTGCGTTGTACGCCCCACGTACTGTAACCCACAGCTACAATCAATAACGTAAACAATATAATCGCTATCGCATCTCAGATTCTGTTTTATTTCAATTAATTCACCTGTACTTTTGCTTGCAATCTGTTTCGCACCATGGTTCAGAATCCCACATGTATGACATTTCCTGGAACTGCATCTAAAAACTCCAATCTCATGATCTTTACTTTTTCCATTTTTTGCAGATCTTTTTTTATTGTCTCTTAACCTACTTGGGGCTATTTGACTTTTAATCGTTTTCCCTCTTCTAAATGTTATACCTGGTTCCTCAGGCAGACATTTTCCCAAAATCGGATCACGTTTTAAAATATACCAGTACTTTTTCAGAATCATGCGTATCGTTTTATTCCCCCTGTTATAAGTTGTGATAAAATTAAATTTCCACCTGCCTCCTTCTCTATCCTTTGTTTTTTTACAAATCACCTCATTTCCTTCCCCATTCTTTTTACTCAAACAATCCTCCTGCTTTTTTGCCCTGTTTTTTTCATATGCAGCATGAACCAATTTTTTTGGATATTTCTTTTCCTCAAATCTTTTCTTTAAAATATCAGCCTGGGTTTCATAGTCTTTCTGTTCAGTACAATTTTTCCTGATGCGAAAAAACTGACTGAATGGAATGTTTTCTTTCCACTTTTTGTAATGGGCACTTCTAAAATCCAAAAATCCGTTGGAATCAACTTTTTTAAAATGCGTTTTTGTGATGATACATGTCCCCTTGTGGCTAATTTCTAGATCTAAATACACAATTTTTTCGTTACTTATTTCTGAGGTAAATGAAATGCCCCAATCATTTTTATTCAACGTATTTATCATTTCCATTGCTTCTTCTTTTGTACCATTCCAAATAATTATCAGATCGTCTATGAAACGCCTATAAAAAACTATTTTCTTTTCAATTTCCAGCTTCCGTAAAATTGATGAGGACTCGAATCGCCCCATAAAAAGATTTGCGAAACTTGGGGCGACCCGAGTCCCCATCGCGGTCCCGAGCAGCTGCAAGTATAATGAACCTTCAAAACTGAAAACATTATGCCTCAAAATAAATCCCAAACCGTTCAACAGAAAATTCTTTTGTTTTGTTGCAAGACCAATCTCTGTGAGATAATAATCCACCGCATTTATCCCTAAATCATGATCTATGTTGGAATATAATGCGTTGACATCCATGGTGATAAAATAAAAATGTTTTTGCCATTCTATATTTTTGAGATCGTTAATTAATTGTGTGGAATCTTTTAGATATGACGATAAAGATTTAACTGGGTCCTGTAAAAAAAGGTCTATATAGTGAGATAAATTTGTAGTCAGGGAGCCAATTCCAGATATTATTGGTCTCCCTGGGGGGTTAACAGGATCTTTATGCATTTTTGGCAGATGGTAAAACAGTGCCATTGTTGGTGTAGGAATCATCAGAAAATTTTTTTCCTTTTTATTTCAAATATTTTCCATAAAAGCTTCATTGATAAGGGTCCTATATTCTTTAATATATATTTGTGTTGGATCATCCTGTAATCTCAAATAATATTTAGCATCTGACAGGATCTTTTGCGCTTCTTCTATATAATCTTTTCTATTTTGGATCACCACCCCTCCCCCTTTATCTGCTTGGCGGATCACAATGCTTGTATTGTTTTTTAAGGACTCCAAAGCCTCTTTCTCCTGCTTACAAATATTATTCAATCTTCTTCCTTTTTTAAAACCATGTATGCTTTTACAATTTTTTGTTTTACCTTTCATTAATTTATCACCATTATTTTGCTTATTTACTTCCAGAAGTCTGAATTCCTCCTGCACCAATGCAAAAAACGTCTCTATATTATGTCCTCTATTTTGTATGGGATAAAACCCAGATTTTGGCTGTACCTCTTTATGTACATAATTATTAATGATTTTAATAGATTCCATATCACTCATAGGCTTAATGTTATCAGTATTTGGTATCTTTTTTTCTTCCAACAAAAAATGTCGTTTGAGGGTTAATTTTCGTGTGAAAGCATTCAGATCCAGGAACAGATCAAATGGATTTGTGTCCTGTGTTGGGCAAAAATTTAAACCTTTACTGAGAATCTCTATTTCTGATTCAGATAGAATATATGAGGATAAATTAAATATCTTCACTGTTGGTATAGATATGCCTTCAGATTCTCCATGTTCAATTTTTTTATTTTTATTACTTTTATTCCTTCCATTTTTCCTTTTCCTTATTGTGTGCCCTCTCCCTCTTGATCCCCTTGCCCTATTTTTCTCTTTTTTTGCTCTTTGATTTACTAGTGGTGCAAAATATTTTGTTATGTGATTCTTTTGCACTGGGCTCAGGTTCTGAGCTAATTGGGAGCAGCTGATTAAAGGGGGTAGAATAACTATATCCGATGTGCTGGGTCTCGTTGGACCTATTTCTAAAAAAGAAATATTAGATATTACTGATGATGGTGATGGCGAAGGAGCCTGTAGCACTGTGGTGAATATTAATGATGGTTCTGTCTCCTCATGTATTGTTAGTTCAAGTGTATTTAGATCTGTTTCAGTTTGATTTTGCTCCTCTGCAGATTCTGATATCTCCACAGAGAAAAAATCTGGACCTTGTAATGGTTGTAACGGAATGTTTTTTTTAATGATAATATTTGGTTCTAAAGGGGGGCGATTCTCTATCAATACATTGGCTTTCTTTTTTGTATTTTCTTGCTTATTGTCTGATCTTGCGGGGTGGAAGTATTAGGCAATATTTTGTTTTTTCATTTTGGTATAACTTTTTCCTTATTACTGCCTTTTTTTGTAATGGATTTATCTGCCAATTCTATGTTTTTTGGGGGTTTGGAAATGGTGTTTAATTTTGCAGATTTTTCCATTATTATCTGCTCCTTGTTCTTATTTTTTCCTTTCTCATTTTCCCCATTCAGTCTCTCTGGTGGTTTTTCTAATGGCTCATTTTCTTGTGGTTTGGTTTTAAATGTATCCCTTCTGAATTTTTTTATTTTTATATCTACCAAATCATTTTCGTAAGTTTTTAATCTCCTCGTAATATCACTATCAATAATATTAAAAAAATCAAACGATTTATATTCTTCAAGTTCTGTTAGCTGCTCCTCACAGAGTTGCGCCGCTACTCTCGCTAGTCCATGGCGCTTCTCAATCAAAAGCCGCATCAAACTATATGAACAGTCATCTAACAGATTATTCCATTTATCAGAGAATATCTCATCATCTGGAAAAGTGCTATTAAAATGTATTTTCAAGCCATTTGGCACAATGCCCTGATCAGTACAAATTTGCAAAAAATCAGCATCTATTTGATGTCTTATTTCTAATTTCATGTGTTTTTCAAACTCAAAAAATAAACCTGTTATAGTCTTTTTTACTTCAAGGTCTATTATGGGCTCCAAGGATCTGTTTGCTCTCCCTGGACCCGCTGCATTCTTAATGGACGCTAAAAGTTCCTTTCTCCTTACTGTCCTGTTAGTATAATATTCCATCTTAAGAAAGGCCGCTCGCTCCTTCACCGTTCCTTGGTGTTGGTTGCTTGTTTTTCAGCTGATGAGGAGGAATCCTCTCAGTCACAATATGAAGTAAGGTGATTCCCTGTAGGGTATATATA
This sequence comes from Allobates femoralis, assembly GCA_033576535.1. Classification (NCBI taxonomy): domain Eukaryota; kingdom Metazoa; phylum Chordata; class Amphibia; order Anura; family Aromobatidae; genus Allobates; species Allobates femoralis. The sequence continues at coordinate 314,722,835 of JARQOC010000004.1, forward strand.
AAAAACAAACATGCGGCGCCAATCTCAGCGCGTTACCAATGTAACTCTCTGGTGCCCTTTTAATGAAGTTTTATGCACTCACCTCTTGCCATAAAACTTCAAGCATATGGTTTTTCCAAAGCCTCCTCACGCTTTGGATATTTATCCGGGTCTGCTGCTCGCCTTGAATTGATCCTGTATTGGGTCCTGCCACGGATTCCCACAGGCATAAAGGTTCAATAGGAAGTGATCCAATTCTATAGTGGCCGCGCTCCCCGTGGTAATGATTTTAAGAACTTCTTGTCCACAAAAAATTTTATTCCTCAAAACATGCGAGAATATAAAAAACGGATACAACGCGTTTCGGCGGAGACAACCGCCTTCCTCAGGTATCTAAATAAAAATACATCTGACACTTTGCTTTATAGGTAAAAGGTAATTACAGCTTGCTAGGTAATGACATGAGGGTGTGGGTATAACCACACCTGTCCAATCAGTCTCATTGTCCGCTTCAGCTATAGTGCTTCATTACATAGTAAAAACAAACACCCACAAACAGCAATCACTACGCTAAAAAACCACTAAGAACATTTATCAATAAAATTACTAGTCACAAAAATCTTAAATTACATAAAAGTTAACAAAAAACAAGAAAAAAAACTTAAAATTGCAATGTTTTTAAAAAGTGCCTTTTTTTTTTTTTTTTTTTCCTCCTCTTTCCTTCTTTGTTCTGTTTTTTGTTTTAAAAGGGATCATATTCATATACTGAATACTAAATACTAAATTCTTTCCACAATATCATTGAGACCATTGGGATGCAATGTTTGAAGGCGGTAAATCCAATATGTCTCTTTGCGATTAAGCAGAGAATTTCTATTGATTGTTTCCACAGGTATTTGTTCTAGAGGTGTCACCATTATATTAAAATTCTTATTGTGCTTGAGTAATAAATGTCTCGACAGGCCATGTTTTAAAAACCCATTTTTTGCTCTATTTCTGTGCCCATTCATGCGAGCACGTAAAGTCTGCGTTGTACGCCCCACGTACTGTAACCCACAGCTACAATCAATAACGTAAACAATATAATCGCTATCGCATCTCAGATTCTGTTTTATTTCAATTAATTCACCTGTACTTTTGCTTGCAATCTGTTTCGCACCATGGTTCAGAATCCCACATGTATGACATTTCCTGGAACTGCATCTAAAAACTCCAATCTCATGATCTTTACTTTTTCCATTTTTTGCAGATCTTTTTTTATTGTCTCTTAACCTACTTGGGGCTATTTGACTTTTAATCGTTTTCCCTCTTCTAAATGTTATACCTGGTTCCTCAGGCAGACATTTTCCCAAAATCGGATCACGTTTTAAAATATACCAGTACTTTTTCAGAATCATGCGTATCGTTTTATTCCCCTGTTATAAGTTGTGATAAAATTAAATTTCCACCTGCCTCCTTCTCTATCCTTTGTTTTTTTACAAATCACCTCATTTCCTTCCCCATTCTTTTTACTCAAACAATCCTCCTGCTTTTTTGCCCTGTTTTTTTCATATGCAGCATGAACCAATTTTTTTGGATATTTCTTTTCCTCAAATCTTTTCTTTAAAATATCAGCCTGGGTTTCATAGTCTTTCTGTTCAGTACAATTTTTCCTGATGCGAAAAAACTGACTGAATGGAATGTTTTCTTTCCACTTTTTGTAATGGGCACTTCTAAAATCCAAAAATCCGTTGGAATCAACTTTTTTAAAATGCGTTTTTGTGATGATACATGTCCCCTTGTGGCTAATTTCTAGATCTAAATACACAATTTTTTCGTTACTTATTTCTGAGGTAAATGAAATGCCCCAATCATTTTTATTCAACGTATTTATCATTTCCATTGCTTCTTCTTTTGTACCATTCCAAATAATTATCAGATCGTCTATGAAACGCCTATAAAAAACTATTTTCTTTTCAATTTCCAGCTTCCGTAAAATTGATGAGGACTCGAATCGCCCCATAAAAAGATTTGCGAAACTTGGGGCGACCCGAGTCCCCATCGCGGTCCCGAGCAGCTGCAAGTATAATGAACCTTCAAAACTGAAAACATTATGCCTCAAAATAAATCCCAAACCGTTCAACAGAAAATTCTTTTGTTTTGTTGCAAGACCAATCTCTGTGAGATAATAATCCACCGCATTTATCCCTAAATCATGATCTATGTTGGAATATAATGCGTTGACATCCATGGTCTCAATGATATTGTGGAAAGAATTTAGTATTTAGTATTCAGTATATGATATGATCCTTTTAAAACAAAAAACAGAACAAAGAGGAAAGAGGAGAAAAAAAAAAAAAAAAAAAAAAAAAAAAAAAGGCACTTTTAAAAACATTGCAATTTTAAGTTTTTTTCTTGTTTTTGTTAACTTTTGTGTAATTTAAGATTTTTGTGACTAGTAATTTTATTGATAAATGTTTTTAGTGTTTTTTTAGGTAGTGATTGCTGTTTGTGGGTGTTTGTTTTTACTATGTAATGAAGCACTATAGTGAAGCGGACATGAGACTGATTGGACAGGTGTGGTTATACCACACCCTCATGTCATTACCTAGCAGCTGTAATTACCTTTTACTATAAAGCAAAGTGTCAGATGTATTTTTATTTAGATACCTGGGAAGGCGGTTGTCTCCGCCGAAACGCGTTGTATCCGTTTTTTTATATTCTCGCATGTTTTGAGGAATAAAATTTTTTGTGGACAAGAAGTTCTTAAAATCATTACCACGGGAGCGCGGCCACTATAGAATTGGATCACTTCCTATTGAACCTTTATGCCTGTGGGAATCCGTGGCAGGACCCGATACAGGATCAATTCAAGGCGAGCAGCAGACCCGGATAAACATCCAAAGCGTGAGGAGGCTTTGGAAAAACCATATGCTTGAAGTTTTATGACAAGAGGTGAGTGCATAAAACTTCATTAAAAGGGCACCAGAGAGTTACATTGGTAACGCGCTGAGATTGGCGCCGCATGTTTGTTTTTTATATATACCCTACAGGGAATCACCTTACTTCATATTGTGACTGAGAGGATTCCTCCTCATCAGCTGAAAAACAAGCAACCAACACCAAGGAACGGTGAAGGAGCGAGCGGCCTTTCTTAAGATGGAATATTATACTAACAGGACAGTAAGGAGAAAGGAACTTTTAGCGTCCATTAAGAATGCAGCGGGTCCAGGGAGAGCAAACAGATCCTTGGAGCCCATAATAGACCTTGAAGTAAAAAAGACTATAACAGGTTTATTTTTTGAGTTTGAAAAACACATGAAATTAGAAATAAGACATCAAATAGATGCTGATTTTTTGCAAATTTGTACTGATCAGGGCATTGTGCCAAATGGCTTGAAAATACATTTTAATAGCACTTTTCCAGATGATGAGATATTCTCTGATAAATGGAATAATCTGTTAGATGACTGTTCATATAGTTTGATGCGGCTTTTGATTGAGAAGCGCCATGGACTAGCGAGAGTAGCGGCGCAACTCTGTGAGGAGCAGCTAACAGAACTTGAAGAATATAAATCGTTTGATTTTTTTAATATTATTGATAGTGATATTACGAGGAGATTAAAAACTTACGAAAATGATTTGGTAGATATAAAAATAAAAAAATTCAGAAGGGATACATTTAAAACCAAACCACAAGAAAATGAGCCATTAGAAAAACCACCAGAGAGACTGAATGGGGAAAATGAGAAAGGAAAAAATAAGAACAAGGAGCAGATAATAATGGAAAAATCTGCAAAATTAAACACCATTTCCAAACCCCCAAAAAACATAGAATTGGCAGATAAATCCATTACAAAAAAAGGCAGTAATAAGGAAAAAGTTATACCAAAATTAAAAAACAAAATATTGCCTAATACTTCCACCCCGCAAGATCAGACAATAAGCAAGAAAATACAAAAAAAGAAAGCCAATGTATTGATAGAGAATCGCCCCCCTTTAGAACCAAATATTATCATTAAAAAAAACATTCCGTTACAACCATTACAAGGTCCAGATTTTTTCTCTGTGGAGATATCAGAATCTGCAGAGAAGCAAAATCAAACTGAAACAGATCTAAATACACTTGAACTAACAATACATGAGGAGACAGAACCATCATTAATATTCACCACAGTGCTACAGGCTCCTTCGCCATCACCATCATCAGTAATATCTAATATTTCTTTTTTAGAAATAGGTCCAACGAGACCCAGCACATCGGATATAGTTATTCTACCCCCTTTAATCAGCTGCTCCCAATTAGCTCAGAACCTGAGCCCAGTGCAAAAGAATCACATAACAAAATATTTTGCACCACTAGTAAATCAAAGAGCAAAAAAGAGAAAAATAGGGCAAGGGGATCAAGAGGGAGAGGGCACACAATAAGGAAAAGGAAAAATGGAAGGAATAAAAGTAATAAAAATAAAAAAATTGAACATGGAGAATCTGAAGGCATATCTATACCAACAGTGAAGATATTTAATTTATCCTCATATATTCTATCTGAATCAGAAATAGAGATTCTCAGTAAAGGTTTAAATTTTTGCCCAACACAGGACACAAATCCATTTGATCTGTTCCTGGATCTGAATGCTTTCACACGAAAATTAACCCTCAAACGACATTTTTTGTTGGAAGAAAAAAAGATACCAAATACTGATAACATTAAGCCTATGAGTGATATGGAATCTATTAAAATCATTAATAATTATGTACATAAAGAGGTACAGCCAAAATCTGGGTTTTATCCCATACAAAATAGAGGACATAATATAGAGACGTTTTTTGCATTGGTGCAGGAGGAATTCAGACTTCTGGAAGTAAATAAGCAAAATAATGGTGATAAATTAATGAAAGGTAAAACAAAAAATTGTAAAAGCATACATGGTTTTAAAAAAGGAAGAAGATTGAATAATATTTGTAAGCAGGAGAAAGAGGCTTTGGAGTCCTTAAAAAACAATACAAGCATTGTGATCCGCCAAGCAGATAAAGGGGGAGGGGTGGTGATCCAAAATAGAAAAGATTATATAGAAGAAGCGCAAAAGATCCTGTCAGATGCTAAATATTATTTGAGATTACAGGATGATCCAACACAAATATATATTAAAGAATATAGGACCCTTATCAATGAAGCTTTTATGGAAAATATTTGAAATAAAAAGGAAAAAAATTTTCTGATGATTCCTACACCAACAATGGCACTGTTTTACCATCTGCCAAAAATGCATAAAGATCCTGTTAACCCCCCAGGGAGACCAATAATATCTGGAATTGGCTCCCTGACTACAAATTTATCTCACTATATAGACCTTTTTTTACAGGACCCAGTTAAATCTTTATCGTCATATCTAAAAGATTCCACACAATTAATTAACGATCTCAAAAATATAGAATGGCAAAAACATTTTTATTTTATCACCATGGATGTCAACGCATTATATTCCAACATAGATCATGATTTAGGGATAAATGCGGTGGATTATTATCTCACAGAGATTGGTCTTGCAACAAAACAAAAGAATTTTCTGTTGAACGGTTTGGGATTTATATTGAGGCATAATGTTTTCAGTTTTGAAGGTTCATTATACTTGCAGCTGCTCGGGACCGCGATGGGGACTCGGGTCGCCCCAAGTTTCGCAAATCTTTTTATGGGGCGATTCGAGTCCTCATCAATTTTACGGAAGCTGGAAATTGAAAAGAAAATAGTTTTTTATAGGCGTTTCATAGACGATCTGATAATTATTTGGAATGGTACAAAAGAAGAAGCAATGGAAATGATAAATACGTTGAATAAAAATGATTGGGGCATTTCATTTACCTCAGAAATAAGTAACGAAAAAATTGTGTATTTAGATCTAGAAATTAGCCACAAGGGGACATGTATCATCACAAAAACGCATTTTAAAAAAGTTGATTCCAACGGATTTTTGGATTTTAGAAGTGCCCATTACAAAAAGTGGAAAGAAAACATTCCATTCAGTCAGTTTTTTCGCATCAGGAAAAATTGTACTGAACAGAAAGACTATGAAACCCAGGCTGATATTTTAAAGAAAAGATTTGAGGAAAAGAAATATCCAAAAAAATTGGTTCATGCTGCATATGAAAAAAACAGGGCAAAAAAGCAGGAGGATTGTTTGAGTAAAAAGAATGGGGAAGGAAATGAGGTGATTTGTAAAAAAACAAAGGATAGAGAAGGAGGCAGGTGGAAATTTAATTTTATCACAACTTATAACAGGGGGAATAAAACGATACGCATGATTCTGAAAAAGTACTGGTATATTTTAAAACGTGATCCGATTTTGGGAAAATGTCTGCCTGAGGAACCAGGTATAACATTTAGAAGAGGGAAAACGATTAAAAGTCAAATAGCCCCAAGTAGGTTAAGAGACAATAAAAAAAGATCTGCAAAAAATGGAAAAAGTAAAGATCATGAGATTGGAGTTTTTAGATGCAGTTCCAGGAAATGTCATACATGTGGGATTCTGAACCATGGTGCGAAACAGATTGCAAGCAAAAGTACAGGTGAATTAATTGAAATAAAACAGAATCTGAGATGCGATAGCGATTATATTGTTTACGTTATTGATTGTAGCTGTGGGTTACAGTACGTGGGGCGTACAACGCAGACTTTACGTGCTCGCATGAATGGGCACAGAAATAGAGCAAAAAATGGGTTTTTAAAACATGGCCTGTCGAGACATTTATTACTCAAGCACAATAAGAATTTTAATATAATGGTGACACCTCTAGAACAAATACCTGTGGAAACAATCAATAGAAATTCTCTGCTTAATCGCAAAGAGACATATTGGATTTACCGCCTTCAAACATTGCATCCCAATGGTCTCAATGATATTGTGGAAAGAATTTAGTATTTAGTATTCAGTATATGAATATGATCCCTTTTAAAACAAAAAACAGAACAAAGAAGGAAAGAGGAGAAAAAAAAAAAAAAAAAAAGGCACTTTTTAAAAACATTGCAATTTTAAGTTTTTTTTCTTGTTTTTTGTTAACTTTTATGTAATTTAAGATTTTTGTGACTAGTAATTTTATTGATAAATGTTCTTAGTGGTTTTTTAGCGTAGTGATTGCTGTTTGTGGGTGTTTGTTTTTACTATGTAATGAAGCACTATAGCTGAAGCGGACAATGAGACTGATTGGACAGGTGTGGTTATACCCACACCCTCATGTCATTACCTAGCAAGCTGTAATTACCTTTTACCTATAAAGCAAAGTGTCAGATGTATTTTTATTTAGATACCTGAGGAAGGCGGTTGTCTCCGCCGAAACGCGTTGTATCCGTTTTTTATATTCTCGCATGTTTTGAGGAATAAAATTTTTTGTGGACAAGAAGTTCTTAAAATCATTACCACGGGGAGCGCGGCCACTATAGAATTGGATCACTTCCTATTGAACCTTTATGCCTGTGGGAATCCGTGGCAGGACCCAATACAGGATCAATTCAAGGCGAGCAGCAGACCCGGATAAATATCCAAAGCGTGAGGAGGCTTTGGAAAAACCATATGCTTGAAGTTTTATGGCAAGAGGTGAGTGCATAAAACTTCATTGAAAGGGCACCAGAGAGTTACATTGGTAACGCGCTGAGATTGGCGCCGCATGTTTGTTTTTTATATATACCCTACAGGGAATCACCTTACTTCATATATTAAATAAAAGTGGCGACAAAGGCCATCCCTGTCGAGTTCCCCGTCTCAGTAGTATCGGGTCGGACAGATAGCACACCGTGTGCACTCTGGCTCTAGGATTGCTACATACTGATTTAATAAAAGTCCTGAGTCCTCCATGCAGGCCAATCTTATCTAACATCTGCTCCAGCCATGGCCAACCCACACTATCAAAAGCTTTTTCTGCGTCCAGCAGGACCATGGCTGGAGCCCATCCGTGTTTCCTCCCCCCAATTTCACTGCCTCCAATACCATCATGGCTTTGCGTATATTACAAACAGCCGACTTCCCCCTCACAAAGCCTGCCTGCTCCGGTCCCATCAATTCTAGTAGGACTCTCGCCACCCTATCCGCCAAGATCCTCGCCAGGATCTTTAAATCTTGATTTATCAGGGAGATAGGACGAAAGTTGTCAGGGTCATCCGTCGGCTTACTTCCCTTGGGCAGTATCTTTATATTGGCCATGTTCATCTGGTCAGGGATGGGCTTTCCCGTCATGAAATCATTATATAGGTGTTTCAGGTGAGGGACTATCTGAACTTTTAGGATTTTGTAGAGGCTGGCACCAAACCCATCCGGGCCTTGGGCTTTGTGTATGTTTAAATCTATAATAACCAATTTGATCTCTTCCTCCGATATTTCCTCATTTAAAGGCATTAGGTCCAATTTGGAGATCCCTGGGAGGATTATCCCCTCCAGCCAGCTTCGCCCTAGTTGTGTGTCAGAGTCTCTATAATCGTAAAGAGAAGCATAGAATTTGCCCAAAATATGGTTAATCTCCCATGGGTTAGTTGTTAAAGTGATGTCTCTCTGTTTGAGAGGAGTTATGTGGGCTGTAGCCCATCTATCCTTGGCCAAATTAGCTAGCATTCGGCCAGCCTTGTTTTCCCAAATCGTTCTTATTTTAGCGCCCACGAGTCATATTCCAACTTCGCCTCCAACCATGCAGTTTTATTCAAGACCGTTGGCCGATCCAGGAACGCAGTATATGTCTGTCTAACTTGCTGACTCACTTTTACATATTGTGCGCCTGTCTTCTTCTTTTGTTCGGAAGAGTACGCCATAATTTTTCCCCTTAAAACAGCTTTTGCCGCCTCCCAAAACAAAGTGTGGTCGGAAGCTGACTCGCTGTTATGTTCTAAATATTCCGTCCACCATTCCCCCATCAACTTAGCAAAGTCTTTGTCATTCATTAAGAAGCCGGGTAATCTCCAAATAATGTCTGTACCCCTCGGGTAAGTATCATGCAATGTCAGGGTGACTGGACTGTGATCAGAAATTACCAGATTTTCTATGTCCGAGGCTTCCACTTTTGAGACCAAATCTTCGCCCACCAGCAACAGGTCAATGCGGGACCATGTGTTGTGTGTATGGGAGTAATGAGTATACTGTCATTCCATTGGATGTTGCATCTGTTATATGTCTCGAACCGCCAAGTCTGAAGTAAACTCTCTTAGCGGTGCCGTCTCTCCTCCCCAGTCATGTCCTCTCCCTCCCCACCCTCTCCCTGTCCTATCCTCTAACCCTATATTTTGAAGGATAAGAGTATGCTCACTGAATCGTGGTGCTCAAGGGAAAAATAGTCAATTAAGTAGAATAATCCCTGGCACACACAAAAAAAGGAAATAACCATAATGAATGCAGTTGATCCTTTATTTTATTTCATTCCCGACGATCGTTTCAAACATAGTTTTTCAGCAAGGGACGGATCTATAACAGTCATATGCAAAAGACATGACAGCCAGAATACATCATTTGACACAGATGAATATACCATCAAAAACAGGTACTAAGTAAAAATTGTTCATCAATACAAAGTAGGAAAAGGGAGGGAGAACAAAACTATTGCCTCATATTCAATGATACGGATATGTTAGGCCATACAGATGATACAAGAAAAATGAAAAATGTCTCATTCATAGAAAGTAACTGTTAAAGAGATAACATAGCATCATTTAGTACATGTTGCAATGTGGGTTATCAAAAATATAGCAAAAAAATCAAGAAGTGAAAAACTATACCTTGAATTATGAGTATTGATCTATGATGCACTAGATCAGGGGTGTAATTCCCAAGGGATCAAAGTATGTTAGATGCCTATAGGGAATAGTGATCTTAATGAAATGGATGTATTTACAATAATAATAAATGAGACTGGAAGTCATTTACCTAAGGTTACTTGCTGCCTAAGGACGGGTCTCGGTCAGAGGATAATCTGACCTATAAAATGATGTGCTTGTGAGAAAACCTTGTGTAAAACAAAGGAATATGTATATTAAATGACAGCACATTTTGTACACAATATGTTGTTTCCTACATTGTATTGATGAAAATTTTTTACTTTGTACCTGTTTTTAATGGTATATTCATCTGTGTCAAATGATGTATTCTGACTGTCATGTCTTTTGCATATGACTGTTAAAGATCCGTCCCCTGATGAAAAACTGTTTGAAACGATCGTCGGGAATTAAATAAAATAAAGGATCAACTGCATTCATTACGCCTATTTCCTTTTTTTTGTGTGTGCCAGGGATCATTCTACTTAATTTACTATCCTCTAACCCTAACATAACCTCGTTCATGTCACCTCTGATTAATAGGCCCTGCGTCCCATCTGCCATCACTCGGGCACCAAGTGACTGAAAAAATATCTCCCTAGCTGAATTAGGTGCATAAATGTTGTGGACATTCAGAACCCCACTGGGGGTCTCTAGGACGACGTTCACATGTCTCCCCTGGTCATCTTGGTAACCAGAAATCACTTTGTGTTGTAGCGACTTGTTGATTAGAATGATAACTCCAGCCCTTCGTCCCAACGCCCCCGAGCCATACACTCCCCCCCCACCCATAGCTTGTTCATTCTAAATAGGTTCCCCCTGGGGTAGATGTGTCTCTTGTAACAAAACAATATCACCCCTCAGGTTTTTTAGGTGTCTAAGTATCATCATCCGCTTTTCTGAGGTTTTAAGACACTTAACATTCCATGAGATCATCTCAACCATGGGTGAGGGGAGCAGGCCCAACATGTCACAGTATGTCCGGGTATAAAACATTGCCCAGAGCAACCAACAGTTAATTTCAGCAAAACTGTGTAATGATCCTAGAACATACTGTAGAGAAATAGACAAGAAGAAAACCAACAATGAGCTATTCTTCTCAACATGAATAGCTCTCCAAACATCCCCACCCGCTAAGATCCCTCCCCCTCCCTCTCCCCCTCCCACCCCCCCCTTCCCAACAGACGTGCAATTCTCACTTCCATTTTTTCCAGCATGGGTGCCTACTGCTCCATCACCGGATCACCAGTCAAAGTTCAAATTGGTAGCCGATGCAGACATGCTGGCAAAAGCCTCCCAATTAGGAAGAGGATGTCAGTATATATTTACATTTATGTCGGGCAGTCTGTTACGAGCAACACAATTATTCGTCTTGTGCAATTCCGCATCACTCACTCGGACCATATAACAACCTGAATAGAGGGGAAAAGAAAGGGCTTGGCAGTGTCTGTATCCATTGTCAGAACGTTTTAAGGCTCTGTGGTCATCCTAATGTTGGATCTTTTTCTACAAGTTTACATAACTTCCCACTATATTGTTCATGTCTGTTGATGACTGTAGTGGGTGTTACTCGTCCCCTGTTCTTTCAGCGTCACACGGTCCCCTAGGAGATTTAGCCGAAGGTGTCGTAAAAGCCCTCAGAGCTTCCCCACAGTTCATCCAGAGTCTGAAGGAGCCATCTGTATTCCTAGTCTTCAGAGTGGCTGGGTATAGCAGTTGAAATCGGACACCCTTTCTAAACAGGAGACAGCAAACTTCGCTAAAGGCCCGTCTTCTCCTCGTGACCTTAGCGGAGAAATCTTCAAAAAGCACCACTCTGTGGCCCTGTATCAGTAGTGTTTGTCTTCTGGCCCTGAATGATCGCGTTAGCCTCTCCTTGTCCTTGAAATCTAAGTATTTTGTTATAGCTTGCCTGGGTTTAGGCGGATGTTGGTTGTCCTGTTTGGCACTTTTAGCATTCTGGCCTCTCGGGGCAGTACCGCCCGAACTCCCAGTGCCTTAGGCAAGTCTAGTTCAAAGATGTCATTCAACTGCTGGACAGTGATGGTTTCGGCGCAGCCCTCCAATCAGAGATTGTTTCTCTGTGATCTGTTCTCCAAATCATCCATCTTTTCTTTCATCCAGATAGACTGTTGTTGGGATGCCTCCAGCTCTCGCTCCAAACTAACCACCCTGTTTTCCAGAACAGAAACTTTGTTCCAGACTCTCTAGCCTGCTTGCGTGCTGTGCTGATATTTCATTTATCTCCTCCAGGGCGTCCCTGACTGCTCCTCTCACAGCCTATTTTATGTCCACCACGAGGTAAGCAGCCACCTCTCTCGCTAGCTGCCTGCGGTCACTTGTCAGACCTGTCTCCTATCCAGGATCTCCTTCTACTATGGTGCTTTTGTGCTGGCCAGTATTAGTGTGCCCTGTGCCCCCTTGCACTGACCTGCGTTGTTTCTGAGCCTCCAGCTGTTCCGTCTCCCTCTTCTTCATTTTTGATTGCACCGTCGCCATTTTCCCGCTCCTTGCGGCTTCTCTTTGATCTGCCACGGTCATATAATTAAATACACCGCATTGCTTGTGGTGCAGTTGAAGTTACCTCGGATCTTGTAGTCCTGATCTGTCCCAGGAATCCTTATCTTGTCCGTTGTCATTATAGATGGCCAGGTTTTGCACCTGTTCTGGTTGCAGGGAAAGGTTCCAGTTGTTGCTGGAGAGGACAGGGCGCTTCTGACAATGATGTTTTTTAGATTCGGAGGTTGTCTAAATCACAAGAGTGGTGGATCTGGAAATATTGATTTTAGTCGGGCATCTTTTTGTAGGAGTGGTTGCAGTTTCCGTGCAGCTCCCCTTTGCACCTCCAGACTTGGATTGTAGGTGACTACGAGAGAAACTCTGTTGTTTTTTTTTCTAGTTTTGTAATGTAGGAGATGATTCCTTGATATTTTGGTGGCTCTTGTAATCTGGTTGTCGATTGTTCTTGGATGGTAGCCCTGGTTCAAAAAGGTCTTTCTGATGTCCTCAAGGTGATTGTCTCTGTCTGTAGGGTTGGATCATATCCAGTTGTATCTAATGGCCTGGCTGTACACAATAGAGTGTTTTATGTGCTTTGGATGAAAACTGTCCCATTGGAGATATGTTGGACGGTCAATTGGTTTCCGGTACAAGGATGTCTCTATTTCATTGATCTGTAGCTTAATGATGGTGTCCAGAAAGCTGATTTCAGTGCAGGAGTAGTTGAGTGTTAAGTTAATGGTGGGGTGAAATTGATTAAAGTGTTCATGGAATGTCTTCAGCTGTTGCAGATGATTAATATGTCATCAATATAACGGTAATAGGCCAGAGGCCTGATAGGGCAAGAGGATAAAAAGTCACCTTCAAGCTTGGCCATGAAAAGGTTTGCATATTGTGGTGCCATTTTGCTTCCCATTGCTGTGCCAGTCTCCTGTAAATATACGTTGTCATCAAATGTAAAGTAGTTGTGCGTGAGGATGAACTTTGTGAGTTCTACCACAGAGTCAGCATCAATCCCTGTATTTTCCAGGAAGGTTTTGCAGGCATTTAATCCATCATGGTGTGGGATGTTGCTGTACAGAGATTCCACATCCATGGTGGCGAGGATGGTTCCTTCTGGTAGAGGACCTATTGCTGACAGTTTATTCAATAGGTCAGTTGTGTCCTGAATGTAGCTGGGTGTCTCTTTTACCAGGGTTTTTGTGAGTTCAACCCCTGGTATATTACAGTACATATACAGGTACACTATGGCATATGGTGGAACTTTATAGCACATGTATAGCAGCGCTATAGTATATGGCGGTACATTACAGTACATGTGTAGCAGCACTATAGGATATGGCAGTACATTACAGTACATGTATAGCAGCGCTATGGTATATGGCAGCACATAGTACTTGTATAGCAGCGCTATGGTATATGGCGGTACATTACAGCACATGTATAGCAGCACTATGGTATATGGTGGTACTTTATAGCGCATGTATAGCAGCGCTATGGTATATGTCGGTACATTACAGCACATGTATAGCAGCACTATAGTATATGGCGGTACATTACAGCAATGTATAGCAGCACTATGGTATATGGCGGTACATTACATGTATAGCAGCGCTATAGTATATGGCGATACATTACAGCAATGTATAGCAGTGCTATGGTATATGGCGGTACATTACAGTACATGTATAGCAGCACTATAGTATATGGCGGTACATTACAGTACATGTATAGCAGCACTATAGTATATGGCGGTACATTTTAGTACATGTATAGCAGCACTATGGTATATGGCGATAATTACAGCACTTGTATAGCAACACTGTGGTATATGATGGTACTTTATAGCACATGTATAGCAGCGCTATAGTATATGGCGGTACTTTATAGCACATGTATAGCAGCACTATGGTATATGGCAGTACATTACAGTACATAATAATAATAAATAATAAATCTTTATATAGTGCCAACATATTCCGCAGCACTGTAGAATACAGTGGGTAATAGATGAAAATACACAGTATAGTGCAGTAAGAAAGTACACAATACAGTAATTCCAGTAGAGAAATAAGACAGCACAATAATAGGAAACAATACAATAAGCATAAAATCAATGTAAAAAATACAATACAATAGATAAAACAAGAAAATAGGGGTGACCCTGCTCAAGAGCTTACAATCTACAACGAGATAGGGGTTATACAAAGTACAGGGGCTTATAACACTGATGGTCCAGGCATTTTGAGGAAATGGGGGATAGAAATAAAGTTACATGAATGGTCACCAGACAATCTGTGTAGACCTTTTGGGTTTGGTGGAATTTGAAGAAGAGTTATGTCGAGAGAGATAGTGAATGAGCTATGTACAGTACAAAGGAATTTTGTTAGGGAGCATGGTAGGCCACCTTGAAAAAATGTGTTTTTAGCGAGCGTCTGAAGATGTGCAAGTTGTGGATGGTCCTGATTTCTTGGGTTAGAGCATTCCAGAGAATTGGTGCAGCTCGGGAGAAGTATTGGAGTCGGGAGTGGGAGGATCAGAGTAGTGCAGATGTTAGTCGAAGGTCTTTTGTAGAACGTAGAGAACGGGTGGGGTGATAGGCAGAGATGAGGGAGGAGATGTAGGGGGGCACTGCATTGTGAAGAGCTTTGTGGGTGAGAACAAGCAATTTGATCTTTATCCTGCAGTCTATAGGCAGCCAATGCAATGACTAGCACAGAGCGGAGGCATCTGAGTAACGATTGGCCAGGTAGGTGATCCTGGCTGCCGCATTAAGGATGGACTGTAGAGGGGAAAGTTTAGAGAGGGGGAGGCCGATTAATAGAGAATTGCAATAATCAAGGCGGGAGTGGATTAGGGCCACGGTGAGGGTTTTAGTTGTTTCCATGGTAAGAAAGGGGCGGACTCTAGAGATGTTCTTCAGGTGTAAGCGACAAGAACGGATTGTATGTAGGAGATGAAGGAGAGATCGGTGTCAAATGTGACACCCATACAGTGAGCCTGCTGCCTAGGAGTTATCGTGGTACCGCACACTGAGAGAGAGATGTCAGATTTAGGGAGGTTAGTGGAGGGTGGGAGCAAAAAGTTCAGTTTTGGAGAGGTTGAGTTTTAAATAGAGAGCCGACATGATGTTGGAAACAGCAGCTAGACAGTCATTGGTGTTCTTTAACACCGCAGGGGTAAGGTTTGGAGCTGAAGTGTATAATTGTGTTTTGCCAGCATAGAGATGGTACTGAAAGCCAAATCTGCTGATGGTGTGTCCAATCGGGGCTGTGTAAAGAGAGAAAAGAATAGTGAGAGGAAGAGGGGGGGGAAGTAGAGCCAGCAAATGATACACTGAAAGAGCGTTCAGAAAGATAGGAAGAGAGCCAGGGGAGAGCGGTGTCCTTTATACCAATGGAGTGCAACATAGAGAGTAGGAGATGTGGTCAACAGTGTCAAAAGCTGCAGAGAGATCTAGAAGAATAAGCAGGGAGTGGTCGCCATTACGTTTTGCTGTCAGTAGGTCATTGGTCACTTTGATGAGGGCAGTTTCTGTAGAGTAAAGTGGGCGGAAGCCAGACTGTAATGGATCTGGAAGAGAGTGAGCAGAGAGGTAACGGGTGAGGCGGGAGTAGACCAGGCGCTCCAGGAGTTTAGAGATGAAGGGGAGGTTGGAGACTGGTCTGTAGTTATTTGTGTAGGATGGGTCGAGAGAAGCTTTCTTTAATAATGGAGTAATGCTCGAGTGTTTGAAGGAGGAGGGGAAGATGCAGTACATGTATAGCAGTGTTATAGTATATGGCGGTACATTACTGCACATGTATAGCAGCACTATAGTATATGGCAGTACATTACAGTACATGTATAGCAGTGTTATAGTATATGTCGGTACATTACAGTACATGTATATCATCGCTGTAGTATATGGCAGTACAGTACATGTATAGCAGTGTTATAGTATATGGCGGTACATTACAGTACATATATAGCAGCACTATAGTATATGGCGGTACATTACAGCACATTACAGCACTATGGTATATGGTGATTCTCCGCCCCCTGCGGCCCCCTCGCTCCTCCTGGCCCCCGCTCCTCCACAGTAAAAGTAAAAATAAAAAAATCCTCAATGAGGATACTCCTCTGTCCGCCGGCTTGCTCCACCTCCGTCTTCTAGGTCCTGCAGACCTGTAGGACCTGTCGTTGCCTGGGAAACCGATCAGCTTATCGGTCACATGACCGCTAACTGCCAGAGGGGCAGGATGGTGATGGGGGAAGCAGGATGGTGGCAGGGGGGCAGGATGGTGGCGGGGGGGCAGGATGGAGCGAGCGGGACAGGATGGATGCGGAGGGGCAGGATGGAGCTGGGGGAGTAGGATGGAGCGATCAGGGCAGGATGGAGGCAGCGGGGCAGGATGTAGCTAGCAGGATGAATGCATAGGGGGCAGGATGGATGCTGGGGGGGAGGTTGGATGCGGGGGGAGCAGGATGGAGTGGGTGGGCAGAATGGAGGCGAGGGGCAGGATGGAGCCGGCAGGGCATGGAGCCAGGGGGGCAGGATGGAGGTGGAGGGGCAGGATGGAGCCAGCAGGGCATGAAGCCAAGGGGGCAGGATGGAGCTATATCGGGGCAGGATTGTGGCGAGGCGGGGGGGCAGGATGGATGCGGGGGGCAGGATGGAGCCGGAGTGGCAGGGTGGATGCGGGGGGCAGGGTGGATGCGGGGGGCAGGATGGAGCGAGCGGGGTAGGATGGATGCGGGGGGCAGGATGGAGCCGGAGGGGGCAGGATAGAGACGGAGTGGCAAGGTGGATGCAGGGGGCAGGATGGAGCCCTGGGATGCAGGATGGAGCCCTGGGGGGCAGGATGGATGCAGGGGGGGGGCAGGATGGAGCCGGGGGGGCAGGATGGAGCCAGCTGGGCATGGAGCCGGGGGGGGGGGCAGGATGGAGCCGGCAGGGCATGGAGCCAGGGGGGCAGGATGGAGGCAGAGGGGCAGGATGCAGCCGGCAGGGCACGAAGCCAGGGGGGCAGGATGGAGCGAACAGGGCAGGATGGCGGCGAGGTGAGGGGGCAGGATGGCAGGATTGAGGCTGGGGCAGGATGGAGCCGGTAGGGCATGAAGCCGGAGGGGGGGCAGCATGGTGGCGAGGGGGGGGCAGGATGGAGGCGGGAGGGCAGAATGGAGCTGGGGGGGGGGCGGGATGAAGCCGGGGGGGGCAGGATGGAGCCAGAGGGGCAGGATGGAGCACTGGGGGGGCAGGATGGAGCACTGGGGGGGCAGGATGGAGCACTGGGGGGCAGGATGGAGCACTGGGGGGGCAGGATGGAGCCGGGGGGGGGCAGGATAGAGCCAGGGGGCAACAGGATGGAACCCGGGGGGGCAGGATGGAGCCTGGGGGGCAGGATGGAGCCAGCAGGGCATGGAGCCAGGGGGGCAGGATGGAGGCGGCAGGGCATGAAGCCAGGGGGGCAGGATGGAGCGAACAGGGCATGATGGAGCTAGCGGGGCTGGATGGCGGCGAGGGGGGCAGGATGGAGCGATCGGGGCAGGATGGAGGCGGGGGGCAGGATCGAGCTGGGGGGGCAGGATGGAGGCGGGGATGGAGCCGGGGGGGCAGGATGGATGTGGGGATGGAACCGGGGGGGCAGGATGGATGCGGGGATGGAGCCGGGGGGGTGAAGGTTGGAGGCGGGGGCTGGATCCCCCTTGCCCCCCTCTATTCTCACCCGTCTTTTGCAGCGGTCATGTGACAGTGCGGGCTGTGTGATGCCGCGGCTGTACGCATGTAGCCTGGCGATAGCGATGCCAATGCGTCGCTGTCGCCAGGTTACAGCTACTATATAATTGCCTAATTTTGAAAGCGCGTGGCTTTTTGCATACGCGGCGCTCATTGGTTGACACGGCTATCGGCAGCCAATGAGCGCTGGCACGCGATTTCGTCGTCAGACTGACACGATTAGGAGATTAAATAGTAGATGAACGGACATTTGGGGATAGCAGATTCATGCATTTTTATATAAAATGAAAGTGCATTAGGAAACATCTTGCAACACACTCAAATTATAGGACTATGAACTCTTGACACTTTTGTGAACTGTCTCACTTAGAACTCTGCCCTCCACAACTTAACTAAGTATTTTCAGGTCTCCATGGGCTGCTAACCATTTACCCAATGCAATTGGTTCCACTTATCTTAGAAATCTGGTTTCTCTGTCCCTGCTCCTCCACCCCTCCCTAACCCTACTCTGCTTTGCGTCACCTGTCATATCCACCAGAGCATATAACACTGTTTTGTTTTTTTTCTTTCATTTGCTTATGTATATATGTTTGTGTCTTCAGAATTTGTGTCATTACCAGCCTTGACGAAGGTGCCACAGTGTCCTGAAAGCTTGCTATGTTTACCATCTTTTCAGTTAGCCATTAAAAGGTATCAACCACTGAGGACTTTCAGATTGCAATATATTTTTTTATTTTGTATATATACACTGCACAGTACCACTTCTCCTGCCCTGTACAGACATGGCCAAAAGTTTTGAGAATGATACAAATATTAATTTTTACAAAGTCTACTGCTTCAGTTTTTCTAATGGCAATTTGCATATACTCCAGAATGTCATAAAGAGTGATCAGCTTAACAGCAATTACTTGCAAAGTCAATATTTGCCTAGAAAATGAACTTTAACCCCCAAAACACATTTCAACATCATTGCAGTCCTGCCTTAAAAGGAGCAGCTAACATCGTTTTAGTGATTGTTCCATTAACACAGTGTGGGTGTCATTTTCTCTGATGAATCCCCTTTTCGATTGTTTGGGACATCTGAAAAACAGCTTATTCGGAGAAGAAGAGGTGAGCGCTACCACCAGTCTTGTCTCATGCCAACTGTAAAGCATCCTGAAACCATTCATGTGTGGGGTTGCTTCTCAGCCAAGGGAATCGGCTCACTCACAGTCTTGCCTAAAAACACAGCCATGAATAAAGAATGGTGCCAGAATGTCCTCCAAGAGCAACTTCTCCCAACCGTCCAAGAGCAGTTTGGAGCCCAACAATGCCTTTTCCAGCATGATAGAGCACCTTGCCATAAAGCAAAGGTGATAACTAAATGGCTCAGGGAACAAAACATAGAGATGTTGGGTCCATGGCCTGGAAACTCCCCAGATCTTAATCCCATTGAGAACTTGTGGTCAATCATCAAGAGACGGATGGACAAACAAAAACCAACAAATTCTGGCAAAATGCAAGCATTGATTATGCAAGAATGGACTGCTATCAGTCAGGATTTGGTCCAGAAGTTGATTGAGAGCATGCCAGGGAGAATTGCAGAGGTCCTGAAGAAGAAGGGTCAACACTGCAAATATTGACTTGCTGCATTAACTCATTCTAACTGTCAATATAACTTTTTGGTACTCATAATATGATTGCAATTATATTTCTGTATGTGATATAAACATCAGACAAACACAAATAAAAACCAGAGGGCAGCAGATCATGTGAAAATATAATTTTGGTGTCATTCTCAAAACTTTTGGCCATGACTGTATACTGTACATACACTATATAAAAAGACACGTGCATGTTTTTCTCACTATCTGACCTGAAATGAGAATAAACCTTTCCCATTTTAGGTTAATTAGGATTACCATAATATTTTATATTTGCCAAATGCCAGAATGAGAGAGAGTTTTAAGACATTTTTATTACTTTCTGCAAAGTCACACATTTACATACACTAAGATTACTATACATTTAAACAATTTGGGATAGCTTATATGATGTCATGTGTTTGGAAGATTCTGATAGGTTTATTGGCAACATCTGAATTAATTAGAGAAACACCTGTTGATGTATTTTAATGCACACCTGAAACACACTGTAGCATCATGGGAAAGTCTAAAGAAAACAGCCAAGATATTAGGAAGAGAAATGGTGGACTTGCATAAGTCTGGTTCATCCTTGGCTGCAATTTCCAGATACCTGACGGTGTCTTTTTCATCTGCACAAACAATTATATGCAAGTACAAGAGAAAAAAAAAACATATTTGGCCACTTACAAATATCCATTGCATTTAGCAGAATGCTGTTTGCCACTCTTAGGGGATAACCCATGTCTCCCAACACCGATGCTCAATCTTCTACAACCCTGGCATGGGGGAGATTGTAACATCTGCGTCCATCCATGTCACAAGGAGGAAACTGGTGGTATTACTGGACACGAGGTCACCCCAGGGCAGCAGCCACTCCAGGCAAAGTGAAACATAGTGTCAGAGCACAGCCTATTAATGACACCCAGCTGTTAAACAAGGCGGGCTGCTCCGCACCAAAAATATGCTACACAAGTGACTGACGCCCTCTAGAGGGCCCAGTCTCAAACTGCAGAAAGATATTAAAATGAAATAAACATTTTTTTGGAAAAAAATGTGAGTAGTTTGATATTATGTACCAAAATAGCGTAAGCTCGTAGCCCCCTTCACGGACCCTCACGCCTACGAGTACCTAGCCATATGTTAAACCATATTTTGCTAAATGCAATGGATATTTGTAAGTGGCCAAATATGTTTTTTTTCTCTTCTCTGATAAATATGTAACCTATTCGGTGAACTCTATATACGCAAGTACAAACAAAATGGGAATTTCCAGTCATCACAGTGGTCAGGAGACTGGTTCTGTGGCCCAGAGATAAATGTACTTTGGTCCGACATTTGCATATCAACTGAAGAACAAAAGCAAAAGACCTTGTGAAGATGATGGCAGAAGCTAGTAAGATTGTGTAATTATCCACAGTGAAATGAGTCCTGTAGCAACATGAGCTGAAAGACCACTCTGCCAGGAAGAAGCCATTACTCCAACAGAAGCATAAAAAAGCCAGACTAATTTTTGCGAATGCACAAAGCAACACAGACCTAAGTTTTTGGAGACATGTCCCTTGGTCTGACGAAACTAAAATTGAACTGTTTGGCCATAATGACTATTGTTAGAGTTAGAGGAAAAAGGGAGAAGCTTGGAAGTCTAATAACACCAACCCAACTGTGAAACACAGGGGTGGCAGCATCATGTTATAAGGTTGTTTGCTGCAGAAGGGAATGATGCACTTCACAATATAGATGGTATCATGAGGAAATAAGATATGTGGCAATACTGAAGCAACATCTCAAGACATCAGTTAGGAAGTTAAAGCTTGGATGGAAATGGGTTTTCCAAATGGACAATGACCTGAAGCATACTACAAGACTGTTATCCTTAAGCCACTTTGTTACCAAAGTCAATGTTTTGGAGTGGCCATCACAAAGCCCTGATCTCAGTCCTATTGAAAATGTATGGGCAAAACTGAAATGGCAGGTGCAAGCAAGGCAACCTTCAAACATGGCTCAGTTACTCCAGCATATAGATGATTAATTTAAAAGTCCGTTTTAGCCAAAATTGATATCCATAAAAGCACATAGAAAAAGACACGACTTTGGTTTCAATAGTCCCGCAGGTCACTCATACGCGTTGTGAACATCATTGTTCTTAGTCATAGCGTTATCAGCTAAGGCCCCTTTCACATCAGCGGTAAACGCTGATCGCGGCAGTTGCGGTGAAAAAACGCAACTGCGGTGGTTACCACATAACGGCCACACTTGCAGTTCACTTGCAGCAAGCCCCATGCAATGTCTATGGGGCTTGCGGTAAGTGTGCGGCAAGTGCGGCCGCATAAAAAACGCGGCTGACCGCGTTTTTTTCGCGTCCGCATCTGCCGAAACCGCAACTATGCCGCACCTGCCGCAAGCCCCTCAGACATAGCATGGGGCTTGCCGCAAGTGAACCGCAAGTGCGGCCATTATGTGGTAATCATGGCAGTTGCTTTTTTTTTCACCGCAACTGCCGTTATCCGTGATCACCGCTGATGTGAAAGGAGCCTAACACAGGTGTCTCACTTTTAACATGGAAAATATGTTTATTTTATTACCACCTCTTTTAGGGATTGTAATATTTTTTAACAATAACTTTCAGACTGGTGAATCACTTATGGGTGAATTTAGAAAGTGTTAAGAAACTCTGGAAAGGGTCCAGGTTGTAGTATTTTGGACATTGTAAATGTTTTCAGAGGCACATCTATAAGTGGACTCCTAGTACAGCCCACATACTGCAAGTTGCATTTGTCACAATAAATTGTATAAATGATGTAAGTACTGCTATAATTAGTAAAACATTTAATATTATTACTTTAATGGAAAGTGGTTATTTCAAACGTTTTAGTATTACTCTTATAGGGACACAAACCATACATTTTTTGGCCACATTTGTAAGAGCCAAATGTCGCTAACCAATTGCTGGTGATTGTTGCTGTTATCAGTAAGGCTAGCTTCACATCATGGTTTGTTCCTGTCTGTAGGAATCCTGTTTTTTGCAGGACCACACGCACAGGAATGGATTTAATGAACTGGATGGCAACTATGACAGCAGATCTGTCTTTTGCAGGATTCGTTTTTGGGAGGAGGGCTAGTAGGAGCTGTAGTTTCTGAGCCGGCAATGTTAGGGGAGAGGGGGGAAGAGAAGAGACAGAACAACAAAGGGTTAACACAGACAGAAATGGAAGATGGTTAACACATAAATGGGGTAACAAAGGGTTAAGACAGAGATAGGGAGAAAAGCAGGGAATTTAGGGGTTAATTGCTGGAACTGAATGGGTTAAAAGGGTGGGGAGATATTCAGACTCTCTGTGCTGTTCTCTGATGGCTTGCAGATAGGGGGGAGTCACAGGCTGCAATATGACAGGGCTGGGAGTGAAGGAGCAACCAGGCGTCGGAGTGTTACAATTTGCTTCTGATAATGCTGAGTTCACTAAACCGGAACCGTTTCCCAGATCCATTTTTTTTTTTTTTTACAGGATCCGGCTCTATAGACCACCATGTTACGAAAACCGGACAGCTCTGGTTCTGGGACTGTCAGTTTGTGTCTGTTTTTTTCACCGGAGCCCAAAAACGTTGCAGTCTCCGATTTTGGGGACGGTAAAAAACAGGATCCAAATGAATCCTGCATTGAATACACAAAACTGGGTGGCCTTTTATGACCAATCCGGCACCATAGGTATAAATGGGAAGCAAAAACTGATCTTGTTCTGTCCTTTTTGATGTGTAAAAAAGTGCCCGGAACGTGTGCGCTCTCATCAAATTGCCAGCCATATGGCGGCGATATTGCTACGTGTGACGGTACCTTTAAGGTGTCAACAGTATTTAAGATGGGAAAGTATTTTTGAATGATTTGATTTTACTGATTACTGTAGTTAGTTGAAAAGGTTATTTTATAACTTTTATATTGATTTCTATTATTGTTTTTTTGTGTAAGATGCTCGATCTTGCTTTAGAACTAGCAATACTTTAGCACATATAAGTAAATTATCAATATAGCCTCGTTTGTGAAAACTTTGATCAACCTTGAAAGCAAAAAACAACCATAGTGATAAACACAAAAAAACAGCAAAAATATTAAATAAAATTCAAAAGATGAAAAAAACAGGCTTAAAGGGAATAACTCCTTTAAATTAAATTTTCTTCCCTGGCTGCAGTTCACTATATAAAAAAAATCAAACCACATGGTCCTCACATTTCTCCAGTCCACCAATGAGTGTCTGACACTGGCTGCGGTTCTGATGGCATCTTTACAGAACTGCAGACAAACCTTGAGCTGTGCTGCTCTAGTAGGGTGTTACCATGTACACAATGTCCTGTTCAGAGCCACTGAGCTCATTGGCTGCTGCACTGTCAACATGACATAAGCACTACAGCTTATGTTACAGACTGAGAATAGTGGCAGAAACTCGTTGGTAGACCAGGGAAGGGGAGTACAGTTTTTTTTTTTGTTTGTTTTTTTTGAGAAGTAGGAGTGAAATTTAGTTGAAAAGGAACAGTCCCTTTAACCCCTTTGCAACTTAGATTGTATTTTGTGTCTCTACCATTTTATGCCTCCAACAACCATGTGCAGATCGGAGATCCGCCTGCAGCTGTAAACCAGATAGATCTTGCTGTCAGTCTCTGACATCTAACACGCATCAGCAGGGTGGTGCATCATTCCCTTCTCCCATCCGCATGCCTGTGATGTAAATGCGGGACGTTGATGGGTTGTCATGACAGCCAGGGTTTAGCTGATGATCCCTGTCTCTGTCATTTCGATTCTTCTGCTGCAAGCATGCTTTCATAGGAGATTGTAATTTTCTGCTATACAGAGATGCCCTGCTCTGTACAGCACAAGCAATCAAGTGATTGCAGATTCAAGTCCACTATAAGGCCTACTAGAAAAAAAAAAGTTTTTAAAAGTAAAAAAAAAAAAAAAAAATGTTCAAATCACTCCCCTTTTGCCCCATCACTAATAAAGCAATTGGAAAAAAATACACATACGATATTTGGTATTGCAGCATTCAAAAATCTTTTACCTATGAAAGCATAAAATAAATTACTGTAATCTGATCAGGTTACAGTGAAACAGGAAAAATCTAAAACACCAAAATTACAATTTCTTTGGGATCGCCGCAACATTGCAATAAAATGCAACAAGGGGCAATCAAAAAAATTTGAAAATGCTAACAGTAAAAACATCAGCTCAGGTTACAAGTAATAAGCCCGAACACAGCCCCAGATCCTAATAAATGGAAACGTTACGGGTCACAGCAAATGGCAAGAGAAGCATGATTTTTTTCTTTATAAATTTGCACATTTTTTCGTGACTTGAATAAAATATGTATACATATATATAATATATATATGTATGTGTGTATGTGTATATATATATGTGTGTATGTGTATATATATGTGTATATATAACTAGAAAACGTTCTCTGCAGCACTCAGTTACTACCAATGACGTACAAATGCTAACAAGCTATTTTTATTTCTGAAGTTCTTGGTACATACATTGGCCAATGTCTGTTTGCTCATCGACTGTGACAAAGTGACTTCAGGTCCGATGAGTCCTATCGCTGACATCCCTGTTCTCCTTGTCCACCCCCCACCTCTCAGTGGGCAGACTCCATCTCAACCCTAGATCACCTGTGGTCAATGAGGGTGCAATTGCAGCATGGAGCCACCATCTCCATATGATACAAAAAAAGAAAAAAAAAAAAACCGCACAGCACTCACAGACTAAATGTGAACTGGTGCCAGCAGGGACGCTGGGTCAAATAACTAGAAAAAGTTCTCTGCAGCTCTCAGTTACTACCAATGACGTACAAATGCTAACAAGCTATATGTATATGAGAAAAAAGTTTAAAAACTTACGTTTTTTAAAAAAACTCAAAAATCTTATCTTTTTATTTCTGAAGTTCTTGGTACATACATTGGCCAATGTCTGTTTGCTCATCGACTGCGACAGTCACTTCAGATCCGATGAGTCCTATCGCTGACATCTGAAGTCACTTTGTCGCAGTCGATTTTGATTTTTTTGAAAAAACGTAGGTTTTTAAATTTTTTTCTCATATACATATAGCTTGTTAGCATTTGTACGTCATTGGTAGTAACTGAGTGCTGCAGAGAACTTTTTCTAGTTATTTGACCCAGCGTCCCTGCTGGCACCAGTTCACATTTAGTCTGTGAGTGCTGTGCGGTTTTTTTTTTTCTCTTTCTTATGTGTGTATATATATATATATATATATATATATATATATATATATATATATATATATATATATATATATATATATAATTATGAGCACACAATAGAAAAAAGATCTCCGTACTCACCGGTAGTGGATCTTGGTAAATTTATTCCGTGTTCATCCTAAAGATCGTGAACAATACAGCAAGGGAGGGGGTGCAGGGGCGGCGGACGACGGCTCGCCGTTTCGTGGTCGTGTACCGCTTCCACGGGTCCTCTGGAAGCGGTACACAACCGCGAAACGGCGAGCCGTCGTCCGCCGCCCCTGCACCCCCTCCCTTGCTGTATTGTTCACGATTTTTAGGATGAACACGGAATAAATTTACCAAGATCCACTACCGGTGAGTGCGGACATCTTTTTTCTATTGTGTGCTTATGGTCATTGCTATTGGGAGCCAGCACCACCTGGTATTGCTGCAGATGTGTCACGGGAGTGACAGCCTACACTAACGTGAATGCGTTTAGTGCCCAGTGTTTTCTATTGTTTTGATATATATATTATGGTATATACACACAAATATGTTTGATATCTATTGTATATACTCATACTGACTTTGAGAGTTAAATTACTAGGTCACAGTTACCATATAGTGAAAACAATTGTGGAATTCCACTTTTTTTTTTTTTGCAATTTCAATGCTCTTGGATTTTTTCTGTTTTCCAGAACACTATATTGTAAAATGAATGATATAATTAAAAAGTCCCATGATAAAACAAGCCCTCATATGTGTATATTGACAGAAAAATAAAAACATTAGGGCTTTTGGAAGAAGTGGAGAAAAAAATATAAATGCAAAAGTGAAAAACGACCAGGGGGAAGGGGTTAAAATACAAAAAAATTTGACAAAAACAGGCACCAATGGAGTAGTGTTTCTGTACCTTTCTTTAATTGATGTGGGAGTATATCTTAGAAAGCATGTAAGGTTAACTCCATAACAAAGGACATAATAGTACGTCCTTGGTCATGTCCTGTCCCCTGATGTGAGCTCATCAGTTGAGATGTGTAGCTAACACTACCGATCAAATTACTGACAGCGCAATCCAAAGCACCCAGTGGAGATTACGCCTGGATTTCCCCAGACAGCCCGAGGTCCTGTAATGACCCCAGAAGCTTTCCTGTATCACTTTCTGCTGGCGATGACCGTGTGTGGTCACCAGCAGAAAGTAATCATTTCCCCTTTCATATATTCATGAAATGGTGGATGGGGCTTTACAAGCTTCTATAGTGCACTCTATTGCTCGGAAGGGAGGGTGGTGGATGGGGAGATAGATAATTTTCTGGAAATGGGAGTGCTCCCTAAGTTGAATGAGGAAAGCAGAGAGAGACTGGAGGCCCCCATTATGGAGGAGGAGATGACACATGCTCTGCATGGCATGGCAAATGAAAAAGCCCCAGGCACTGATGGTTTACCGACAGAAGTGTATAAGCAGTTTTCAGACCTTTTACTCCCTAGACTGCTACAGGTATTTGAGGAGGCCAGTAGGAAACGACTACTGCCGGATTCCATGAGGGAGGCAATGATAGTGGTAATCCCGAAGGAGGAGAAGGACCCCAAAATACCCGAGTCATATAGACCAATTTCATTGTTAACTACCGACGTTAAAATACTGGCGAAAGTATTGGCTACTCGACTGTCTGGGGTTGTCTCCTCCTTAATACATCCGGATCAGTCGGGGTTCATGCCCAGTAGATCTACAGTGATCAACATACGTAGATTGTACCTCAATCTCCAGCTGCAGGCCGATAACGCGAGAAGTAGAGTAATCGCTTCACTAGACGCCCATAAGGCGTTCGATAGTGTACAGTGGAATTATCTGTGGAGGGTTATGCAGAGGATGGGGTTTGGGCCGCGATTTATGGAATGGGTACAATTGCTATACTCTCAACCTACGGCCAAACTTAGAGTAAACGGGGCGGTGTCTTCATCTTTTCAACTTGCTAGGGGAACTAGACAGGGATGCCCCTTGTCGCCCCTCCTTTTTGCCATAGCAATTGAGCCACTGGCTGCGGTTATCAGGAAGAAGCGAGAGATCAAGGGATTCCAATATGAGAGGTTGGAAGAGAAAATTGCTTTGTATGCTGATGATCTCCTGTTGTTTCTTGGAGATCCAGAGGGATCATTGAGCTGTGCCATGCAGATCATTGAAAGTTTCGGGACAATCTCGGGATTGAAGATTAATTGGTCCAAATCTGTACTGTTCAAAGTAGATCGAGGAGTGGAGTGGTCAGAGAGAAATGTAGAGGCGAATAGGTTGCAGTGCACGGAGGTATTTAAATATTTGGGGGTGCAGGTTTCTCTGCCTATTTCAGATTACTTGAATGTCAATCTTGTGCCTTTGGTTAAAAAACTCAGAGAGAAGATAGAGGTTTGGGTTAAGCTGCATTTAACGGTGGTGGGGAGGATCAACCTTCTTAAAATGATTATAATGCCCAAATTACTCTACATCCTACACAACGCACCTATCTGGATTTCCAAAAAATGGTTTAGGTCACTAAATAGTTTGTTTAGAACTCTGGTATGGGGCAAGAAACAGGCAAGAATTCGATTAGAGATACTTCAAAGGCCCAAAGACGAGGGGGGGTTAGCGCTCCCAAATCCTGAATTGTATTTCTTAGCGGCTCAAAGCCAGCACTTTAGGGGATGGGCATGTCTGGGGGGGAAGGGGTCCACACGGTATCTCCTGGAGCACTGTATGAGTGGGAGACCAGTAATGGAAGGCCTGGAAGGGGGGTCTATGAAACGGCTGGGAGGTGCCAGTCCCACGCTGGAACTGATACAAAGGGTTTGGGATTCATTGAAGAAGGTGAGAGGGCTACAGGGACTAACCAAGTATACGCCCATGTGGAATAACAATGGTCTTCCTGAGCTACAAAAAATTTGGGACTATAAGAGAATGGGTTGCCAAAGGAATAACTCGGATGGATCAAATTTTGGAAAATGGGTAATATGAAGCCATTTCAACAGTTGCAAGGAGAATTTTTACTATCGGGCACGGAGTGGTATCATTATGAACAAGTTAAACATGCCATTAAATCCCAGAGGAATACACAAAATATGAAGGTGGAAGTGGACCTGGTCCTTGATTATGTCTGCCAGGAAGGGATTACCAGGGGGGTTATCTCGAACACATACAGGGATCTTATGCACATGTTTTTGCTTCGGTTTCCACTGAAGGCAAGGGAAAAATGGGAGCAGAGCTTGGGCATATTGAGAACGATGTATGGGAGACCATCTTGGAATATATTCCAAAGCTCTCTTTAAGTGAACCTGCAAGATTGTCACATATCTATGTAGTCCACAGGGTTTATAGATCGCCACTGCGACTGTATGAGATGGGGCTGAGGGAAACCTCTGCATGTCCTAGGTGTGGGAGTGACGGTGCGGGTATACTCCACATGATGTGGGAGTGCCCCAGGTTGGCCACATTCTGGTCTGGAGTATTGGATATGATTGGAGGGGCGTGCGGATGTGTGGTTTCTGGAGATCCTGTTACATGCTTGTTGGGGTATGTGGAGGAGATTCCAGTTGTGTCTAATATGAAAATTGCCATTGCAAGGTTATTCTACTGTGCTAGGAAATTAATTGCGCAACATTGGACTGGGACTGACCCTCCTACTAACGAGGAGTTTTCCAAACGAGTGGAGTATATCATACAACTAGAAAGGGGCATCTATGAAAAGAGAGGGAAGCATTCCCTGCATGACATCATATGGGGACCATGAATTCAGTTTAAAGGATTGTGAGATCTGCTGTACGTTCTGAGAGGTGTGCGGGAGGGAGGATGAGCTGCTGACGTGGGAGGAAGCCAGATTATGGGAAAACAACATATAGTTCCTTGCTGCATTGATTGTGAAGGGTATGGAGGGAGGTACTGCTGCCGAGGGATGGGGAGGGTGGGGGTGGGGGTGGGGTTCATATTAAAATGATTGTATTTATGCCATGCTGAATTGAAATTACTGACATGTGTTTACTAAAAGTTCAATAAAAAAGTATTTGATTTAAAAAAAAAAAAAAATCATTTCCCCTTTCTTCAGATGAGTAGCAATCGAACAGTGGAGTGCTGAGACCTCATAGTGGTCCATGTAAAATTAAGAAAAAAAAAGTTATTTCAAATCTGAAAATAAAAAAACCTAAGGCCCCATTCACACACTGCTTTTCTTGCTGCGTATTTTTACGCACAAGCTCAAAAAAAGCCAGGAGTGGAACAATCAAAACCGGGAGTGGCACACTCGGAGGAAAGGTCTAATGGAAACAAGTGCTCCACTTCTATGTTTAATCACCCACTGGTTTGTGATGAGCTTGTGCTTAATAATACGCAGCAAAAAAAAGCAGTGTGTGAATGGGGCCTAAATGTTCAAATCATCCCCTTTTGCCTCATTGAAAATAAAACTATTAAAAAAATACACATATTTGGTATTGGCACGTTCAATAATGCCCCATCTATCAAGATATAAAATCAGTTAATCAGAACTGCAAATAATGGGGACAAACGTCCAAACACCAAAATTTTTTTTTGGTCGCCACAACACTGCAATAAAATGCAACAACCGGCGATCAAAACCTTATACTTACCAAAAATGGTATATTTAAAAACGTCACCTCAAGCCGCAAAAAAAAAAAAGCCATCACACAGCCCCAGAAAATTTGACCTGGAAAATGGCACAAAAGTGCAATTCTTTTTCTTTAAAACTTCTGAATTTTTTTTTCACTACTTGGATAACATTAGAAACAGTAGTTCCAAAATCATATCGAGGACCAAAAAAAATAACATGGTCCGGCCTCGAAAAGCTACTCAATTACAAATCAAAAACAAGAGGAAGGGCCCTTTCACATCTGCGTTTTTCGTAATTCGCGGCAGATGCGGTGAAAAAACCGCATCTGCCGCGTTTGCCGCATAACCGTTGCACTTGCGGCACGGTTGCGGTTTTTTCTATGCAAAGTATAGGGGGACTTGCGGCAGATGCGGCAAGTGCGGTTTTGCACTTGCGGCAGGTGCGGCAGCGAAAAAAACCGCAGTAAGCCGCGGTTTTTTTCGCTGCCGCACCTGCCGCAAGTGCAAAACCGCACTTGCCGCACCTGCCGCAAGTCCCCCTATACTTTGCATAGAAAAAACCGCAACCGTGCCGCAAGTGCAACGGTTATGCGGCAAACGCGGCAGATGCGGTTTTTTCACCGCATCTGCCCCGAATTACGAAAAACGCAGATGTGAAAGGGCCCGAAGGAGAGAAAAAGCTTCAAATTGCAAAAAATAACAATTTTATTAATCCTGTCACGAAGGCACAAGAATTGGGTAACAGATAAGGTGCCAAAGTGCAGTTACCACAGCCAAGACAAATGGCGTCCAATTAACAATTAAAAGGGTCCAATTTACAATGTCATGTACAAAAAAGCAAACCAGGAGAATCCCTCTATCCCTCTATATTAAAGTGCATAATTATACTGGGAGGTTTATACAGAGTATACAAATTACATATAGCCATGTGTCACAGAATAAGAATTACCTTCTCAGCATTAGGTAAAGCGCCATACATAAAGGCAACCCCGTTTTACATACATTACACTTATAACAGACTTGTAACAGGTACCATAACTGTCATTAAACCTCAGTGCTTATTACCATTGTCAGAGGCCATGTCACCATCACTAGGCAACCGGAGAGGGAGAGGTCCCGAGTCCAACCTCAACGTACATTTCGTGACCCTGCAGGTCGCAGTGGTCACTTCATCAGGGGGATTCCCCTTTGTCTTGGCTGGGGTAACTGCACTTTGGCACCTTATCTGTTACCCAATTCTTGTGCCTTCCTGACAGGATTAATAAAATTAATTTTTGCAGTTTGAAGCTTTTCCTCTCCTTTCTCCTGTTTTTGACTACTTAGATAACAGTAAAAGTATACATGTTTAGTATCTACAAACACGTACCGAGCCGAGGCATCACACCAACAAGTCAGTTTTACCATATAGTGAACATATTGAATAAAAAAAACAAACTAAAAAAAAGCAAACATGTAATTGCACTATTTTTGCAATTTCACCGCATTTGGAACTTTATTCCTTCTTTTCAGTACACTATATGCTAAAATAAATTATTTAATTCCAAAGTGCAACTAACAAGCCCTCATGTCTATATTGACAGAAAAAGAAAAAAGTTATGGCTCTTGGAAGAAGGGGAGGGAAAAACAGGAAATTGCCCTGTGGTGAAGAGGATAAAGTAATTTAGAACATGCAGTACATTAGTTTGGGTTTCACTTATGTAACCTATTAAGTAAAATATAACCTAGAAATTGAGTGAAAATAACCATGAGAAATGTGTAATTTATTTATTTTTTTATTGTTAATTAGGTGTTAATGAAAGACATTGCTACTCCTATACCTGCTGATGAAGTTAAAAAAGTTATAAGAAGATGTCTTGAGAAAGCTGCTTTGATCAATTATACAAGACTTACAGAATATGCCAAAATTGAAGGTTCGTAAGTCCATATACTTTATAAATAAGAACATCCTTGAGACCCTGACCCATGTATTACATGTTAAAGCACTGCTGTATATTACCATAAAATATTATTCTCAATGTTTTAAAGCCGAATCTGTCATCGTTATCACATCATTGAGCAATGTGGTAGAACAGATTAAGTGAGTTTTGTGGAAAAAGTAATTTTTTTCCCCCATGACAGTACCACATGAGAGAGTGCTGCCATCTATCTGTTCTGCTGAATATCACCACATGAGAGGTAGGTTCCACCCTTCCAGGCCAGGAAACCCATTAAAATGAAAAGGAGGCACCTCTCCTCTAGTTCAGTTAATGCAGATCCCTATTATTGTCTGAGTATCAGAAAGATCTTTACATACCCTGTATCTAGAGAACAATTTCTGAGGAAGCCCTTGAATTTGCATCTAGGATGTTATTAGGGCAGAAGTGCATGGGAAGAAAGATAAAATGAGGCCCAGAGAAACTTTGGTTCCAATAAAACACCTAAATCGGGGCAGGAATCAGCTGGTGAAGGCGGTGAGGTCCTTTGTGGGCCTGGGAGAGGCTAAAAAAATCAATCTATGGAAGACCTTATGTTCAGGGGCATTGAAGGACAGAAAAAGCGCACCTTCCCAGTCAACAATATGGTTCACAAACTAATTAAGAAGTGGAAAAAGCCTGATAATAGGGTCCCCTTGGTGTCTTCTCTAAAAAGAATATACTCTTTTGAAAAAGAATCATCCTCTTCCTGGAACAAATGCCCCAAATAGATGTTGCAGTATCAAATTAATCTAAACCCCCACCCCCCACACACTTCCGTATGAGTATTTAGGTACTTTAAAGGTAGAAAGGCAGATGGCTTCCAATGGAGTATTTGGGAGATTTCAGCAGGTGCAAGAAGACTGGCAGTAGCAGGCACCTGTGTGGAAATATCTCTAATGGTACGGCTCCAACAGTTGGAAGAACAGCTGAGAGACAGTACTCCCAGACTTTATATTCTGTCCTCTTTAGTGCAGGGTGCAGCTGCATTTCTGGCAGACACCTCAGCCAATTCTTTGAGGTTGTCAGCCTGATCAACAGCCCTCTCCAATTCTGCAAAGTGTGCCCTATAGTTGAAGATCTGGAGAGGAGACACTCAGTCTAAATTAAAACTGTGCGCTATGCTTTGCTCAGGAGACTTCCTGTTTAGGAAAACCCTAGATGACCTTGTGAAGGTTTCAAATAAGAAGAGATTCCCTAATTTCTGACTCATTCCTTCACGGGATGGTCTTTTCGGAGGAAACAATTCCTCAGGAGAAGATCTCTAAAAGAGCAGAAAAGCTGGTATGACAAGTGCATGAAGAATGCAGGGTTTATGTTTGGGGTTCCCTTCTCTGATGGAAGAAAGAACCCCCAATCAGTTATCCAGGTGGGAGGAAGGCTCTCCTACTTTCTCCCAGCCTGGCAAAAGATTTCTTCCAGCCCATGGATTCAAGAGATAATTGGAGAGGGTCTAAAAATTAAAATTTCAGGCGGCCCCTCAGGGATCCCTAGTAATATCTGTCAATTTGCAAGAGAAGCAACAATCCCTAGAAGCAGAAGTTATGACCCTAGTGAAGAAGAATGTTCTGTAGGTGGTCCCCAAGGAAAAGGGTGGGAGTTTTATTCTCCTTTTTTCTTTATGAAAAAAAAAAACTGGACTGCTCTTACAGAACTATCATAAACTTAAAGAAGCTTAACCAATACCTGGTTCAACGCTCTTTCAAAGTGGAGATAATCAGATCAGCCCTAAAATTTTTGTTCACCAACTGTTTCATGTAGTCTTCGATCTCTAGGATGTGTATTATCCTGTTCCTATTTATCCTGCCCATCGAAAACTCTTAAAGATAGCTTTATCGGTTTACGGAGTAGTAAACAATTTTCAGTTAAGAGCCCTGCCCTTCAGCTTTTCCCTGGCCACAAGAATTTTCATGAATGTGGTAGTGGAGATGATAGCCAACATTCGGGAGCAAAACACCCAACTTCTCCCATACAAGGATGACTTCCTGATTGTGGGAAGTTCAGAGGAACACTGCAGGACTTGGCTGTTAAGGATCAGATCAATCCTGGAAGATCTGGGATGGCTAGTGAATCTGGAAAAATTGCAATTGCAGCTGTTTACAGCTCAGATTTTTTTAGGTCTCGTGTATTTACGACCCAAGACTTGTTTTCCTTTTTCTCTTCTGGAAGATAGCATCATATTCCTGGTCACCTCAGCTATAAGGAATCCAGTGATGTCTCTGTCAGTCAATGTCCCTTGTTGGTTCTCTGATGCCCTGTATTCCAGCAGTTCTTTGGAGTCATATTAATTCCCGTCACCTTCAACGGGAGAGATGCTGAACAATCAGGAATACTTAGATAATTATATAGAGGGAAAACTAAGACTAGGGTTACACTTGTGTTTGCAATCCAGTTACTGGATCCAGTTTTTCATCCTGAAAACCTGATAAGGTACCTGACCCATAGACTCCAATGTTAACAATTGTTTGCCAAAGTGCAATCTGTCTACTGGATCCAGTTTTTGAGAAGTCTGGTTTTAATAGGGTCTGCAACATTTTTCGTCCTTTTAGCAAAACCTGATCAGTTTTTTAACATGGGACCCTATGGGAACCTGATCCAGTACCTGATGGTACATATAGGTACCATCAGGTACCTGATCCGGTAAAAATGCCTCCAAACAGACAAGGGGAAAAACTCGATCCAGTAATGCATCCAGTTACTGGATGTAGCCTCCCAAGTGTGACCCTAGCCTAAGGCTCTCCTTAGTAACGTTAGATTGTGTCTTTCTAGCCACCATTGAGGGAAGTCTATCAGTCAGAGTTCCCTTGGTGTCAACAACTACCAATATGGAAACTAGAGCATTTGGTTGGAGAGCTCATCTGAGAGAGCAGCTAGTGCAGAGGTTGGTGCATGCAAGACAAAAGAAAGGCTTAAAATCTCAAAAACGTCTGGTGTTAAAAAGAGCCCTCAGATCGTTTCTTCAGATCCTGAAGGGTCACCATGTCCAGTGTCTCTTGGTAAACAATGTTTTAAGTGTCATACATAAACCACTAAGGCGGTACAAGATCTCCTTCCCTAATGAACATAGCTCACAAGATCTTCAGACTAGCACAGCAACATCTGTGCTCCTTGACTGCTTTACACACATGAGGGGTAGAAAATTGTACAGTGGACTTTCTAAGCAGAAATAGCCTAAGGCAGGGGGAGAGTGGTCTTTAAATCCAATGGTATTCAGGCAGATTACAAGTTTATGGGGGGTCCAGAAGTGGATCTGTTCGAAACTCGAATCAACAGGAAGCTAGAAAGGTTCTGCTCTCTCAACCCCAGTGAGACCGATATGCAGTAGACGCTTTCCAGATCCCCTGGAGCTCAGGTCCCTTATATGCCTCCTCCATTATGCTAATCCCATCGGTACTAAGGAAGATCACAACAAAAGGGGTTACATTGATTCTTATCGCACACTTTTGGTCGAAGAGACCTTGGTCGTAAATCCCTTGATCTTGCCATAAATCCCAGACCTGCTCTCCCAGGGACCAGTGCTTCACCCTCAATATCCTGGTCTTCATTTGACAAAATGTTTTTTGATAGGCAGTTGCTACAACCCCTGGCAAAAATTATGGAATCACCTGGCTCGGAGGATATCCATTCAGTTTTTTAATTTTGTAGAAAAAAAGCAGACTACAGACATGGCACAAAACTAAAGTAATGGGGGCGTGGCCTAGCGCGTGGTGCTGATGGCCGCTTGAACAGGGAGCTCCGAGACCCAGGGACCCTGCCTTTCGATTACCGGCTCTCTCTGCGTTGCTGACACCCCGGTCCGCACGCCTGAAGCCGCCCAAGACCCCT
This sequence comes from Allobates femoralis, assembly GCA_033576535.1. Classification (NCBI taxonomy): domain Eukaryota; kingdom Metazoa; phylum Chordata; class Amphibia; order Anura; family Aromobatidae; genus Allobates; species Allobates femoralis. Next base: position 314,759,013 of record JARQOC010000004.1, read on the forward strand.
CCACAGCGGATGGAAAGACCCCAAACCGGTAGGAACCCACCGAGCAGAAGCATTGCGGACTTCTTTCTCCCGGCGCGCTCCTTCCCGCCTCCACCACCTAACATGGCGTCTCCGCCCTCATCTCCTTCCCGCTCCACTCGGGCTGCAAGGAGAAACTCGCTGTCCTCCCAGCCCTCTACAGCCCACAACCTGGGGATACTTCCAGAGCCCCCAATAACTCACTCCTCCATGAGGGACCTCCTAGCTTCACTGAGGTCATCTCTCCAAGAAGACATGCGGGCCATGGTGGAGGGGCTGAGGGGGGAGGTGAGGGACATAGACTCTCGCACTACTCAGCTTGAGGTGGAGATGGGGAAGCTCATCCACTCCCACAACGCACTGCTGGAGGAGCATGCCATTCTCCAAGACAAGTGGGAAAAAACATCTCTGAAAACACTTGATCTTGAAGATCGTTCCCGCAGGAACAACCTCAAACTGAGAGGTATTCCTGATAATGTCCCTGCTACTGAGCTCAGGCCCCTGCTACAGAGATTCATAGCTGCAACCCTACCGGGGCTTAAACCCAGAGACGTTATTGTGGACAGAATTCACCGTCTCCCCAGACCGCCAGCCCTGGATCCTTCCTTGCCTCGTGATGTACTAGCTAAAGTTCATTACTATGAAATGAAAGATGACTTCCTCAGGGCCTTAAGACAGGGAAAAGAGGTCCCAGAAGAATTCCACCACATTGCTGTTTATGCAGACCTCTCCCCAGGAACTCTGGCGCGACGCAAAACCTTCCACCCTGCTACCACCATCCTCCGAGAGCGTCGCATCGACTACAGATGGGGATTTCCACTCAAGCTCATCATAAAATACAAAGATAAGACCTTCATCTGCTTCACCCCGAAGCAAGCCATCTCGCATCTCCAGAAATGGAACCTGGTCCCGCTGGAGAGGAGCGCCTCGCCACCCGCTGGGGACCTGGCTTCTCCGCGGCTTCCCCCTGAGAGACGTGTGGACCCGGACTGAGTGACGTATCTGAGAATATCATTGACTTGCTTTCAGATTGAATCCCTGGGTCTCTCTTCCTCTTCCTCTCACATTTCTTTTTTCTCTTTCTTTTCTTTTTTTTCCTCCTCAGTTCCCTATCTCTACCTGCGCTCTCTCTTACTACTTCTCCATTCTACTCTTCTACTTCACTTATAGCTAGCCCCTCCTCTCTCCACTCACTCATTCCTAGCAGTCACCTTCAACCGATCTCTCCTCACCTCCTTATCGTTTACCTCCTTATCCTCTCTCCTACACTTACTCTTTTCTGTAAATACTATACCTCAACCCTCACTTTCTCCCACTTTCGCCTCTCTTCTTCACCCTGATACCCTCTTTGGATTTCTCGCCCCCTCTGAGTGTCTCTCTTTGTACACTCCTCTTCAGTCTTTGCCCTCTCCTATCCCCCTGGTTTTTTCTTCTACCTAATATCCTCTTTGTTTCTGATCTAGGTTCAAAATCTGTACCTTAGGTCTCTCCCCCCAGATAATCCCCCTATACACTCGGGGATCTCCGATTCTGGGCGCGATTAGAGACCCTCTGGACTACCTGTTTGTTTACTTTCCACCTTGTTATCTTTTTGATACTTAAGTTACCTTTTTACCCACCCCTTCTTCCCTCGCCTTCCCCCTCCCCCTTCCACACCCTCAACCCCCATATTCCCCCCCCCCCTTCTTCCTTTGTCAGATTGTGCTCTAATATACTGCGAGAATAAGTGTTTTTCAAACCTAAACAAACCACTTGTGTCTCAACCCTTTTTTCCAGCTTTAGTTCCTGACCTCCTCAACTCGCTTGGGAGCTCTGTCTAGACCATCATGAGCATTACTTTCACGTCAATTAATGTAAACGGCTTAAATTCACCGGGAAAACGATCCCTGGTGTGGCAACAACTCAAAAAGCTCAAAGCGGACGTCCTCTTTCTGCAGGAAACCCACCTTCTCGCTCAGGATAATCATAGAATGTCCTCTACCTTATTCCCGACGCAACTGTATGCTAACGCGGAGAACAAGAAGGCGGGAGTGGCAATCTTCATACACAAATCCATAGCCTTTCAACTGGTGGAAAAGGTTAGTGATCCCCAGGGACGCTTTGTGGTAGTCCGCGGCCTGATTAATGGAGTTATGTACTCCTTGGTCTGCGTGTATGGACCAAACAAGGGGCAGATTAAATTCTTCCGCTCTCTCTTCGCAAGGTTGGATTCAATCACCGATGGTCTTGTACTTATTGGTGGTGATTTCAACCTGCCAGCGAACAGACGGCTTGACTGCTCTTCCCCCTCTCAATGCCGTGGTGAATTGGGTGAGCTTCTTTTTGACCACCAATTACACGATATATGGCGCTACTCCCACGGAGAGGAGAGGGACTTCACTTACATGTCTCCGCGATTTAGAACTTATAGCAGGATTGATTATTTCCTGGTTAACAATGCCCTCCTGCCCCAATGCCTCACATCCTCAGTAGGACATATCACCTGGTCAGACCACGCTCCCATTTCCCTCAAGATCAGAGACGCGCGACAGGTCTCTACATATAGTACATGGAGAATTAACGACCATATGCTGTCCTTCCCAGAAAATGTGTCACAAATCTCATCCCGATTGGATGAATACTTCACCATCAATGACACGCCGGAGATCAACCCTGAAACCCTTTGGTACGCCCATAAGGCGACAATCAGGGGTTTCCTAATCCAGCTTGCCTCGAGGCTCAAAAAAGACAGGGAACGCAGAGTGAGAGAACTAACCCAAACGATAGCGGACCTTGAGCCCCTTCACAAAAGCCAACCCACTGCCCACATTCTGGCAGACCTCACCAAAGCTAGACAGGACCTCCGCTCCATTCTTCTAACGAAAGCAGAACTCAATTTAAAAAAACTTAAAGCCACGTACTACGGAATGGGTGACAGGGCGGGCAAGATCCTAGCCAGGCGGGTAAGGAAAAAGCGGAGAGAAGCCCGAATAGCACACCTGCTCAAGGCTGATGGGTCCAAAATTACTAACCCCCTGCTCATAGCAGAGGAGTTTAAAAACTACTATGCTGGTTTATATAACCTAAGCGAGGATCCCGCCACACCTCAGCCATCTGCAGATACTATTCAAAACTTCTTAGATAAAGTCCACCTCCCTAAGCTTTCACCTGAGCAAGCCTCGCTCTTAAATGCTCCTTTTTTGAAAGTGAAATCACTTCGGTAGTGGGCTCCTTGAAGAAAAAGAACTCTGCTCCCGGCCCAGACGGCTTCACGTATCAATACTATTCTACCTTCCTGAAACAACTAACCCCCAGACTATTATCAGTTTTTTCATATTGGAGGGGACAAAAAGCTATACATCGAGAAGGCCTAGAAGCGACTATCGCCGCAATCCCTAAAACTGGGAAATCTACTGATTCCCCAGCTAATTTTAGACCGATCGCGTTGTTAAATAGTGACCTGAAAATCTACGCCAAACTACTCTCCTCTCGCCTTCTAGTTGTTTTGCCCGCTCTCATTGGCCTCGAGCAAGTCGGTTTTGTTCCAAATCGGCAGGCATCAGATGGTACCCGAAGGGTTATTGACCTTTTGGAGATCATGGAACACCAATCTACCCCCAGTGCACGTCTCTCTCTTGATGCCGAAAAGGCTTTTGACAGAGTGCACTGGGGGTACCTGGATCAGGTCCTCTCAAGGTTTGGTTTCGGGGAGGGATTCAGGGACGCAGTGATGGCTCTTTACTCCTCCCCTTTGGCGAGGGTCAGGGCTTCGGGCTTTCTATCATCCCCGTTTGCCATCTCTAACGGAACCCGTCAGGGCTGCCCCTTATCTCCCCTTATTTTTGTCCTAGCTATGGAACCCCTAGCTATTAGAGTTAAAACTGACCCCTTAATCAAAGGTCCCCTTGTTGGCGGGAGGGAACACAAGATCGGGCTTTATGCCGACGACGTCATCTTTATGTGTTCGGATGTTATGAATACGATCCCCAGAATTATGGAACTCCTAACAGAATTTTCCGAGGCCTCTTATTATAAGCTCAACACCTCCAAATCCTTAATCTATCCGATCAACATCCCCCCTCGTCAAGTCCTGACTCTCCGTTCTCAGTATCCTTTTGTCTGGTCTCCCTCGGGGATCCCATACCTGGGAATCCAGATCCTACAGACAGACAAAATAATACAGCGTAATTTCGACATTCTCCTGCACAATCTTAAAACTGAACTTTCCTCGCACGCGGGCCTATTTTTATCCTGGGTTGCGAGGGTCCAAATAGTCAAGATGGTCTACCTACCTAAGATTCTTTTTGTTCTCTCCGGTCTTCCTCTGACCTTCTCCAACAGAATGATTGCCGTTTTACAGTCTACTCTGGGGAAGTTCATTTGGAATAACAGACCTCACCGGGTGAGCGCTTACTCTACCAGTTGATCTTGGGGGAATGGGAGCTCCAAACATCTCTTCCTACTCCACAGCAATTCACCTTGCTGCGGCACGCCATTGGTGGGCTGACCTCTCATCCCCTCTGTGGATGGAGATAGAGAAATCATTCGCCCCACGCAAATCTACCAGACTGTTACTGGAGATGTCGATGCTTGGCCCTCTCCGTACCAACCCACCTCTTAAATCAATGACAACAGTACTGAGGACTTGGTCTCTCCATTACAGGCTCCTCCTCCCTTTTTTGTCCAGGTATATCTCAATCCTTGCTGCTGAGCTGTCTGTGGAGTCACTGTTTCTCTCGACGTGGCGAAATAGGGGGGTCCTGCTCCTCCATCAGGTTTACGATGAGACTCACCTCAAGTCTTTCACTGAGCTAACCGACCAATATGCTCTCCCTCGCTCCTCTTTCTTTTGTTACCTACAGTTGCGCCACTTTTTAAATTCCATCACTCTTCCCACACCCGACATCTCGCTTTATGATGGCCTAGTTCAGAGCTTCTTCAAGGCATCTTCTCCACCTGGCCATGGCATCTCAATTCTGTATGGCGCCATCGCTAGACGGAACAGTTCCAACAAACTACCATACATGATCCGTTGGGAGGGCTTGCTCCACTTCAGTGCCTCTCTTGAACAATGGCAATCATCGGCTCGACATAGCTCAGCCTACTCACGATGCATAAATCACCTTGAGCAGATCAAGAAAATCCACATGGAATGGTATCTCACCCCAATTAAACTAGCCCAATTTGCTAGGCACAGCACCTCTTCTTCATCTGCCCAGGAGTGCTGGCGATCCTGCGGTGGACTGGGTTCCTCCGCCCATATGTGGTGGTTTTGCCCTTTGATGCTATCTTTTTGGAGACAAGTTGACACACTCATAACGTCTCTGTCAGGTATTACTACTCAGCTTACCCCGACCCTTGCATTACTGGGTATTGGTCTGGAGGACACTCCAATTCCAGTCCGGCCTATTACAGCTAACATACTTCTCGCCGCAAGGCTCTGTGTGGCCAGATGTTGGAGATCTGCTCGGTCTCCCAGCCTCAAGGATTTACTGGACTCTCTGAATACCCACCTACAATACGAACTAGCCTTATCTCATGACATTACTCGCCGAACCAGAATACTCTCATGGTGGGATCCTTGGATCTCCTCTCCATACAATACTGTAAACTGTAACTAATATCGCCTGTAGGATTTGTCCATTATACTTGTATGTATTTTACGCTGAGCACAATTCTGATCACTCTTCTCTTCCCCCTTCCCCCCCTCATCCTCCCCGCCCTCCCCACTCCCCCGATTCTTTCCTCTCCCCCTCCTTCCTGTTAAGTTCCGCACTTTCCCTGATCTCCTGTTATTATAATAGAAGATCTTGTTAGACTACTGCCTTTGCGGTCTGCTGTATATGTTCATACAGCTGTCCGATGTTTGTCTCTTTAAAAAATTTTTTTTATTTCAATAAAAAATATTGTTCCAAAAAAAAAAAACTAAAGTAATTTAAAATGGCAATTCTTTGACTTGAAGAAACACTAAAAGAAATCTTGAAAAAAAAAATGTGTTAGCCAGCAGTAGCAGTTACTTTTGTAGACCAAGTAGGGGGAAAAATTATGGAATCACTCAATTCTGAGGAAAAAAGTATGGAATCATGACAAACAAACAAAACAACATTGAAATACATTACTAGTATTTTTTGTTGCACCACCTCTGGCTTTTATAACAGCTTGCAGTCTCTGAGGCATCAACTTAATGAGTGACAAACGGTACTCATCATCAATCTGGCTCCAACTTTCTCTGATTGCTGTTGCCAGATCAGCTTTGCAGGTTGGAGCCTTGTCATGGACCATTTTCTTCAACTTCCACCAAAGATTTTCAATTGGATTGAGATCTGGACTATTTTCAGGCTATGACATTGACCTTATGTGTCTTCCTTCAAGGAATGTTTTCACAGTTTTTGCTCTATGTCAGGATGCATTATCATCTTAATAAATGATTTAATCATCCCCAAACATCCTTTCAATTGATGGGATAAGAAAAGTGTCCAAAATATCAATGTAGACTTGGGCATTTATTGAAGATGTAATGATAGCCATCTCCCCAGTGCCTTTACTTGACATGCAGCCCCATATCATCAATGACTGTGGAAATTTGCATGTTCTTTTCAGGCAGTCATCTTTATAAATCTCATTGGAACGACACCAAACAAAAGTTCCAGCATCATCACCTTGCCCAATGCAGATTCGCGATTCATCTCTGAATATGACTTTCATCCAGTAATCCAAAGTCCACGATTGCTTTTCCTTAGCCCATTGTAACCTTGTTTTTTTCTGTTTAGGTGTTAATGATGGCTTTGTTTAGCTTTTCTGTATGTAAATCCCATTTCCTTTAGGCAGTTTCTTACAGTTCGGTCACAGACATTGACTCCAGTTTTCTCCCATTTGTTCCTCAATTGTTTGGTTGTGCATTTCCTGTTTTGGAGACATATTGCTTTAAGTTTCCGGTCTTGACGCTTTGATGTCTTCTTTTGTCTACCAATATGTTTACCTTTACCAGTCTTCCCGTGTTGTTTGTATTTGGACCAGATTTTAGACACAGCTGACTGTGAACAACCAACATATTTTGCAACATTGCGTGTTGATTTACCCTCTTTTAAGAGTTTGATAATTCTTTGTTTCAATTGACTTCTCTCGTGTTGGGGCCATGATTCATGTCAGTCCACTTGGTGCAACAGCTCTCCAAGGTGTGAGCACTCCTTTTTAGATGTAGACTAATGAGCACATCTTATTTGATGCAGGTGTTAGTTTTGGGAATGAAAATTTACAGGGTGATTCCATATTTTTTTCCTCAGAATTGAGTGATTCCATAATGTTTCCCCCTGCTTGGTCTTCAAAAGTAACTGTTACTGGCTAGCACATTTTTTTTCAAGATTTCTTTTAATATTTCTTCAAGGCAGAGAGTTGCCATTTGAAATTACCGTATATACTCGTGTATAAGCCGACTTTTTCAGCCCAAAAATTGGGCTGAAAAGTCGCCCCCTCGGCTTATACACGAGTCATATACATTTGTACGAGGTGGGGGCTGTGTCTGGGATCAGGAGGAGGCTGGAGGAGGTGGGGGAAGGCTATAATATGAGCGGCTCGTGACGTGGAGCCGCTCATAACTTATTCATGATATGCACTGCATCCCCCGCCCATCTGCGGGGGGAGCAGTGCATATCCCATTACAGGCTCCCCATAACAATATGGCGCCCCCACCACAGTAAATCCTCCCCATACTGCCACTGCTTAGTGTAAAATGTATAATGTTATTAGCTCTCACCCTCTCTCAGTGCATCCTCCCTCCTCCCTCCTCCCTGCGTGTCATGTGACCAGACAAGCAGGAAGGAGGGAAGATGCACAGCCAGGACGGTTGCATCATCACACGCAGCCCCCGGGTTCCTTCTCCCACCTCAGTCCTCCTTCTCCCACCTCAGTCCTCTCCTCGCTGCTCTCCTTCCTCTCCCTGGCACAGGCTGCTCCAGAGGCCGCACAGTTCAGGATCAGAAGCTCAGCACAGCCCGCCCCACACAACACACACAGGACTGAGGGTGAGAGCTAATAACACTATTTATTTTACAGTGAGCAGCGGCAGCATGGGGAGGCTTTACTGTGAGGGGGGGGGGAGCCTGTATACCCTGTGTGCTGCTGCTGGGAGCAGCCTGTGTATCCCCTGTGCTGCTGGGGGGCAGCCTGTGTACCCCCTGTGCTGCTGCTGGGGGGCAGCCTGTGTACCCCCTGTGCTGCTGCTGGGGGCAGCCTGTGTACCCCCTGTGCTGCTGCTGCTGGGGGCAGCCTGTGTACCCCCTGTGCTGCTGGGGGCAGCCTGTGTACCCCCTGTGCTGCTGCTGCTGGGGGCAGCCTGTGTACCCCCTGTGCTGCTGCTGCTGCTGGGGGCAGCCTGTGTACCCCCTGTGCTGCTGCTGCTGCTGGGGGCAGCCTGTGTACCCCCTGTGCTGCTGCTGGGGGCAGCCTGTGTACCCCCTGTGCTGCTGCTGGGGGCAGCCTGTGTACCCCCTGTGCTGCTGCTGCTGGGGGCAGCCTGTGTACCCCCTGTGCTGCTGCTGCTGCTGGGGGCAGCCTGTGTACCCCCTGTGCTGCTGCTGCTGGGGGCAGCCTGTGTACCCCCTGCGGCGCTGCTGCTGCTGGGGGCAGCCTGTGTACCCCCTGTGGCGCTGCAGCTGCTGCTGCTGCTGGGGGCAGCCTGTGTACCCCCTGCGGCGCTGCTGCTGCTGGGGGCAGCCTGTGTACCCCCTGCGGCGCTGCTGCTGCTGGGGGCAGCCTTTGTACCCCCTGCGGCGCTGCTGCTGCTGCTGGGGGCAGCCTGTGTACCCCCTGCGGCGCTGCTGCTGCTGCTGCTGGGGGCAGCCTGTGTACCCCCTGCGGCGCTGCTGCTGCTGCTGCTGGGGGCAGCCTGTGTACCCCCTGCGGCGCTGCTGCTGGGGGCAGCCGTATACACTGTGCTGGAGTCCACCCTCGGCTTATACGCGAGTCAATAAGTTTTCCCAGTTTTTGGGGGCAAAAGTAGGGGGGTCGGCTTATACACGGGTCGGGTTATACACGAGTATATACGGTACTTTAGTTTTGTGCCATTTTTTTCTACAAAATTAAACAACTGAATGGACATCCTCTAAGCCAGGTGATTCCATATTTTTTGCCAGAGATTGGATTACATCAGGTGTTCTCCCAGAACTTAGCTTCAACTCTGCCAGGGAGTAGAAAGCCAATGAATACCAAAATCTACGAGAGAGTGTGAAGAAAGGTGTTAGCTAGTTCAGATAAACATCCAGATGGACCTTCCCTAATATCTGCTATTCTAGAGTTTCTTCAGAGGTAATTGAAGTTGGGACTAGCAGTTAGTAGCCATAAGGTTCAGATTCGGTACATGGCGCTTTGTGCAATTATAATATGGTAGCTAATAGGTGGGTTAGTCATTTTGTTACTTATTCTCAGAGATCCACTCCCATTGCCTGCCCCAATGTTCCCCCTTGGGATCTGAATCTGGTCCTTAATACCCTTACTGAGAGCCCCTTTGAACCCTACATGAGGTCCCAATTAAAATGCCCTCCCTCAAAGTTATCATGTTGATAGTCCTAACATCAACTAGGAGGATTAGTGACTTGCAGTCCCTATTAGTGAATTCACCATATACCCAGGTCTAAATGGATAGAGTAATCTTGAGGTCTGATCCTGCTTACCTCACAAAAGTAGTCAAGAAGGTTCATAGATCTCAGGAGATGGTGTTACCATCCTTTTGTGATCGCCCAGGTAATCTCAAAGAACAGAAACTTCATACACTTGATATTAGAAGAGCATTGCTTAGAAAGGACTAGTGAGGGTAGAAAGTCACAGGTATTGTTCGTGACTTTTCAGGGAGCTACCTAGGGACGCAGTGTTTCTAAGGGAACTCTTGCTGGATGGATCTGGAAGGTCATCTCTTTATCTTATTTAGCTAAGGGTGTTTCATAATCACCAGGTCTTAGGGCCCATTCCAACAGGTCAGTCTCAACTTCCTGGGTGGAGAATGCATATGTGCCAATTGACCAAATCTGTAAAGTGGCTACATGGTCTTCCCCTTCTACATTCTTCAAGCATTTTAGACTTAACTTATTCTCCACAACTGACCTATCCTTTCGCAGAAGGGTTCTACAAGTGGTGGTCCCTCCCTAGGTGCTATTTTTTTCTATTTTAGTCTTTCATGTGGTGCTGTCATGGTTGAGGGTTAAAAAATCCAAATTATTTACCGGTAATGGGATTTTTACGTGTCATGACAGTATGCTTAGTTCCCCCATTTTTCACTGGTTGTGGGCACTTTTCGGGTTTGTGTAATTTATTATTTGGTGTTTGGTATATTCTACCAATTTGTCTGGATGGTCCTCTATGGCTCTGTAAATCTACTGATGCATAGGAGAGGTGCTGCCCCTTTATTTTAGTGGGTTTCCTGTCCTAGAGGGACAGAACCTCTCTCTTATGTGGTGCTGTCATGGGGTCTTGAAAATCCCATTACTGGTAAGTGACTTGGATTTTTTTTTGTAGTTTATTGATTGAAATCTATTCTCATCCTAATATTAGCTATCTATGTATAAATATTCCAACAAGGAAAGCCACCTACTGGACTCATAAGCATTGTAAAAGCTAGGATTTTAATAAATAAGTTATATCAATGTTTTGTTTACACTAAATTATCAGGTTTTCCTATTGATACTTTATATGCTCAATATTCATGAGCTCTTTCTATCCCTGCCCTTATTATTAATTGACAGCTGTCTGCCAATGCATAGAGTAGACAGAAATCTGTCAATCAGTGATAAGGCCGTGTTTAGAGCACTCGCCACCAAGAGGACTAGAATAGCTGCACCAGATAAAAGTGAATTTATCAAACTTACAGCAAAAACCCAGTAAGTGACACAGTGCTGGAATGAGGGTCCTCTGTCCCTTAGGCTGATAAACAAAAACCTAATGGCAGATTATCTTTATTCTTGGTTTTAAAATACATAAAAAGATTAAAACACATCTTTAAAGGGGTTGTCCAGGACTTTAATATTGAAGGCCTATCTTCAGGATTAAAGATGAGGGGACTTGCGGAAGTTTGTGTTCTGGGGGTTCAGCCAGGCTTTAGATAAAGTTTGGTTCTGGACTCGAAGCTTATTGGAAGCCACTGATTGACTCTCTGCCTACATAAAGCCAGCCATAAACAAAGCACTTTCGGGGGAAGGAGTGTGAGGTTTTGTCATTTTTATTTTGGACAAAACACATGTGATAATACTGCTTTTGCACCCAGTGCGAGCCATTCAAACACTGCAAGCGGCTCATACTGGGCCGAATATAGAGTGTACCCGAGCACAGCGATACTCTCCTCAGTGTAAAACACCTGAACTTCTGTAAAGGTTACGTTAGTCATGAAAACTGAACTTTGAAGTTTGCGTCCACTTTTTTCTAATCTGGATAGGTCATCTATGTCTGATCGGTGGGAGTGCGACATCAGGCACCGCCTACATCACCCCTCCACAACCCCATCCCTCTACACAGTCTCTCTTTGGCTAAATGCACATGTTGAGTATGTGGTTGAACAAATTTCTGCAACATTTCTGCACCTCTCGTCATGAAAAAAGCTGCAGCAAAAATGCACGTTTTTGGTGCGATTTTGCCTTGTGATTTTACCTACGTTTTTTAAAATGAAGTCAATGAGTGAAAAATACAGGAAAAAATGGTGCAGAAAAAGTGACATGCTGCAGAATATTTTTTGCAACAAATCAGCAATGCAAATATTTGTAAAGTCTGCACAAAACCTCAGGATTCTCAATGACTTTGGTGGCAAAAGGATTTGCTTGCCGTTTTATGACAAAACTGCACTCAATAAGCATAAACAAACCGCAATAAAAATGCACTGTGTGCACACAGCTTAATAGTTGCTATCAATAATGGTATGAAAAGTATATATTTTTTAGCTTTAGTGCACTTGGCACAATGCTTCCTTGTGATATGTCGCTGTCATGGATGAATTTTTCCCCAATTGCTCTGAATTATTCTTGCTTCTCACACACAAAGTGGAATAATTAAGTAAAACAAAAAGACCATTGTGTAACTATGGAAACCAATATTATATCACAGGTGTTGCAGGGGAATTCCTTAGTGGCCAGTTTACCCTAATTTACTATAATATTTTGTGTTTCTGAATATATTTTGGGAAACGTGCACATTCTTTTAATAGCAATGCAATCTTTATTACTTTGTTATAAGAGTTTTTGTAAAACCTCCTGGCTGTATAAAAGATACGATCCTTGGAAATGTATAATGAATGCAGGATTGTGTAATTAACAATTCACTCATACACCACGTAGACAACATCCAACATGTAACAGTCTCCTGCGCTGGAACATACGCGTGCCTGCATAGAGTGTATACCTAGAGTAGCTATATAATGTAATGATGATAATGCATTCAGGAGATGGACGTGGTGTCGACAGCAAATATCAGCCTACAGATCTCGTCTCTCTGTGGAAGGGGGTTTTCTTTAATAGTGAGTTTACACTGTTCCACGTCGTCTAGAGAATAACCACTTAATGTGAACTAATGACTGCAATAAGGTCTATCACTTGCTTCCATTGTTGTTGCCCAGTGCACCTCCACATGTAATAGTCAGGCACGGGGATGGTTGATAAAGGGGGAGGGTTGACATGATGATTCGATAATAAGATGCTCTTGGAAGTTTTTCTGTCTGTTTCATTGATTTGAAGTTGCATTCATTGTTCTCTTTTTCACAGTAATTAATTAAAACTTTCACCCCCAGTGATCAGCCACTTATTTTTGTTTGTGCCTCTCCTCTTTCAGCAGCCATAATGTCTTTATTATATCACCGATTTTGCTAAATAATTCTTCGTTGTATGCAAGACAATTTGTATTATTTCTCCATGCAGTTTTCGGTACATATGAGTTGCTGTATACATTTTTTTTTTGTTTGTGCCTCAGATATAAAAGAAAATAGAATATGCAGATGTTTTAGATATCATTTTATATTATTTGTGCAGCAAGAAGGCATAAAAGATCCCTGGAAACATATGTGTTTTTTTTCTTTTTTATTTATTGTGCAATTTTTCAACTCACTTGATCATCCATATCTCCTTTTTTTTATGCATGCTTTTTGTTATATGATTTTGTAGCAAGTAAAGTTTACATGTTGATTGTAACTAGCAGTTTACTATATACACGTTGGTTAAAGAGTTCCCAACATCTGTCATACATATATGGCCAATCGGAGGCCCGCAGGTGACGTCATATGCCGATGTCAGCTGCCTGCCTCTGAGTGGGACCGCGGCATCGTCAAGTTATCCACGGTGCCTACGGGGCCGCACAATAAAGCCTCAGTCGACACATGTTTGAGACCCATGGTATAGCCGATAAGATCTCTATAGGAAGCATTTTGCATCACTCTTATTTTATATAGTTTCATATTCTGTGAATTTTAATTCTTTTTAGTATTTTGAATAGCCTGACTGCCTGTTTGTTTCTGGGTAGACCTTGATTTCTGTAAGTGGAACTGGTCTGATCCGTGCTGGAACCTCCCCTGTGGATTCTTGATAATCTTAATGAAGAAGTGTGTTAGCTGTGAATTTTCATTTTTGTGGAAGTGCTCTTTACTGGCACACATGTGATAAAGCTAAAGGAAACCGATTACCAAACTGTGGCAGAGAAGTCTAGAGAAAATAAAAAACAGCTTATGTTAAAGCCTACTCCATTGGGCTCCTTGGTATTACACGCCTTTTCATGCAGAGATGTAACCAGCATTTTATAGCTGAGCTGAAATTAACTGTTAGAGAAAATGCTTTAACCAATACCTTTATTATAAACCTTTATTAATAAACTAATGGAAGTCATAATAACAGGTCAGAAAGGCACTCACGTTAGAGTAAATTATGAACATGTATCGTTTAGTTTACATGTGTCCAAAATGAAATTCTTTTTTTGCTATCGTAAATAAAATTTGGCAAAACACTTTTTCATATAAATGTAACATGTTTAATAGTTGTTCCCAAAATCCAGCTATCCTCTATCCATGCAGTATAGGATAATTTGAAGCTCTGTTGGAGTCTGACCATTGAGTATGGTTGGCATTATGGGGGGGAGGGCTGTACAGCTGGCCATGGCACCTAGACACAGAGGGACCCCTTGCTTGTCCCTTTTTTCTCTACACTCTAAGGAGTCTTTAGGATCGAATGTACTTTTGCTTCTGCCAGCCAGTGAGCAAGCAGACAGGAGAAAATGCAGAGAGCAGGGGGGACATTTTACATGCTGGACTTCTGTGTCTGCAATGGTGCTTACAATTCAAATAACACTAGGCAGTGCTCTGCTTCATTAAGCAGAAGAGGCAGAGATAAGTTAATCTTTGCTTCTATTCCCCTGCAATGCTATTGCTCAGCACTGCGCTGCCTAGTATTCTTTACAGATTGTCAGCAATCACAGGGGCAGAAGCAGTCAGGGGTGTACCTGACTTCTGCATCTTTTCATGTTCTGAGATCTAGCCATCCATTCTCCGTGACAGGCTTATTAGCTATGTCCGCTAACAGCTGCAGTTAAGCTTCACTGGTCACTGTTGGGTTTTTTACTGACCCTCAAGAGCAGTCACACACTACACAGCAACACAAACCTCCAATGTAATAAAGTAAAAAAGAAATGAAAAAAAAAAAAAGTGATGGCTTACCACCAATGGTTGCATACCATGCATTCGCTATGGGACACTTGAGTCAGGGGGTTCAATGCCAGTGCCGACATTGGGTCCTCTCCACTCAGCATAATACATTAAACTGTATTGACATCATCGAGGAGGACAATAAGGTTGAAAAAGCAATAATCAGAGGGAGTGCTCCACTCCGTCCTTCATTCAATCTTAATTCCAGCATTAGAGCCTCCAACGTCTACAGCAGGAGCTACACTGTCAGTGTAGCCTCCGATGTGGAGACTGCTTGAGGACCACTAAAATAATGCAAAAACTGGACATGTTTGAAAACACCATAATTGTACTAATGAAGTGAATTATTTTGCAAGGTAATTTTTACCACAAAATGTACACCGTAAAAGCATTTCTCAAGTCAGAATTATGTGTTTTTTTTTTACAATTTCTCCACATTTGGACTTTTTCCCAATTTTTCAGTACACTATGTGTTGAAATAAATGGTGTCATTCAAAAGTATAATTTGTCTTTCAAAAAACAAGCCCTCATATGACTATGTGAACAGAAAATATAAAAAATTATTGCTCTGAGAAGGGGAGGAAAAAACAGAAACTGAAATTGGCCCTGTGAAGAAATTTAGTGAGGATGTCTGAATGTATGGGCTATGCACGTGCTTTTTGTATGCATGTGTCTGTATGAGGATGTTCTGTGTATAAATATATGTGTGGGATTGTGCTTGATATACATGTGTGTTTGCCTCTGTATGTGCTTGGTGTACAAATGCACGTGTTGTGTCTACATATGTTTGTGTCACATATTGTGTGTGTGTCACATCTATTTATAAATCCCGGATGCATGGACAAGAACACAAAGTGTAAAAACATGTCAGCAATCGCCCAACAGCAAAATGCTGCTCATTCATTGGACTCTAAAGAATAGTGAGAATGAGGAGGCTCTGGAACTCTTAGAACAGAGATATGCAGCCCTGTTCTGAATGGTAAAGAGGTCAAGCATGCTTTGTTTCTGCTCCATTCATTACAGGCTGCTGCAGAAATCTGAGAACAGTACTTTGCTTTCTTTAATTCATTAAAGAGAGTACCAAATAGAGTTTGAATATTTTACCTTAGCTGCATTGCAGGTGGGGCTGCAGAGCCTGATCTCAGGATTAGTGATGAGCGAGTACTAAAATGCTCGGGTGCTCGAAGCTCGGGCCGAGCATTCTGAGATACTCGTGTACTCGGCCCGAGTACCGAGCCCAATGTTATCCTATGGGAGACCCGAGTATTTTTATGAAATGATTGCCGGCAGCATGTAGAAACCCTAGAAATGTCACAAAAGTCTCAGAAGAGTGCTCAAATGACATGGCAACACCATGGGGAAGACCCCTGGAAGCATTTCTCACTCAAAAGTCACAGCTGTGAACAATCTTGTCCGAGTTTCACTCCAATTTTACGGAGTCACCAGAAAACCTTCCAAAATGACACCAAAATGAATATTCAGGGTGGAAATGTTAAGGGCACATACCCAATAGTGAGATACAGCTGGTGTATGTTACTTTTTGTGATTACATGAAAGATTTTACGTGAAAACATTGTGCGGCACTCCGATGTCCCTGAGAAGAGACGTACATGAAGCCCTGTCTTGACATATTGTGCCCATTTTGAGGAACTGGGTCTATTCTAGTATTTTCCTTTGCCAGGGCAGTCTAAAATTGGGAGGTTCACCAATGCCCCTGGATAGAGAAGTGCATGAGGGCCTGTAAACCTGAAGTGCCCATTGTAAGGAAGTGAGTGTATTGGAGTATAGCCCTTTGGCAGGGCAGCCAAAAATTGGGAGGCTCCACATTGTCCCTGGATAGAGACGTGCAGGAGGGCCTGTAAACCTGAAGTGGGTGTATTGTAGTATAGCCCTTTGGCAGGGCAGCCAAAAATTGGGAGGCTCCACATTGTCCCTGGATAGAGACGTGCAGGAGGGCCTGTAAACCTGAAGTGGGTGTATTGTAGTATAGCCCTTTGGCAGGGCAGCCAAAAATTGGGAGGCTCCACATTGTCCCTGGATAGAGACGTGCAGGAGGGCCTGTAAACCTGAAGTGGGTGTATTGTAGTATAGCCCTTTGGCAGGGCAGCCAAAAATTGGGAGGCTCCACATTGTCCCTGGATAGAGACGTGCAGGAGGGCCTCAAAACATTTGTCCCATTGAAAAGGAGCAGGTCTCCTGTCGTTGTAATGCCCATTCTAAAAGAATGGGCGAAAAAATTTACCACTGCGGGTATACCTGAAACAACAGCCTAACTATTGTAACGGTCATCATGGTGGCACAAGAGGAGAAGGAGCAGTCCAGCGATTAGCCAAAGTCCAGAAGTGTGTACCCATGGGTGAGTGGAGGTACATGGCAAATTCCCATAACAAAATTTAAATTCAGTTGTCATTTGTTGGTGGTGTGGTGAAGTCTGGCCCAATCCAACCCTTGTTCATCTTGATCAGAGTCAGCCTGTCAGCATTTTCAGTTGACAGGCGGGTGCGTTTATCAGTAATGATTCCACCTGCGGCACTGAAAACACGCTCTGACAAAACGCTAGCGGCAGGGCAGGCCAGGACTTCCAAGGCGTAGAGAGCCAATTCATGCCACGTGTCCAGCTTGGAGACCCAATAATTGTAAGGCACAGAGGAATCTCGCAGTACAGTTGTTCGATCTGCAAGGTACTCCTTCAGCATCTGGCCAAACTTAGCATTTCTTGTGGCACTACCCCGCACCTCAGGGGCTGTGGTACGTGAGGGGCTGTATACAGCGACAACAGTCTGGTGACTGTTCAGGTCACAGGAGAGTAGGATTTTAGTCCCTAACCTGTATCAAGGTAGTAAATACAACAGTCTGGTGACTGTTATGATCACAGGAGAGTAGGATTTTAGTCCCTAACCTGTATCAAGGTAGTAAGTACAACAGTCTGGTGACTGTTATGGTCACAGGAGAGAAGGATTTTAGTCCCTAACCTGTATCAAGGTAGTAAGTACAACAGTCTGGTGACTGTTCAGGTCACAGGAGAGTAGGATTTTAGTCCCGAACCTGTATCAAGGTAGTAAGTACAACAGTCTGGTGACTGTTATGGTCACAGGAGAGAAGGATTTTAGTCTCTAACCTGTATCAAGGTAGTAAGTACAACAGTCTGGTGACTGTTATGGTCACAGGAGAGAAGGATTTTAGTCCCTAACCTGTATCAAGGTAGTAAGTACAATAGTCTTGTGACTGTTATGGTCCCAGCAAAGCTTGGATTCCGATCTGGATCACCCTGCCTATATCCTCCTAGACTAGTCCTGAGAAGGACTGTTGTGGTCAGCAGCAGTTTGCAGCCCTGCTCCGGATCTACCTATGAGGGCCGCAAATCTGTCCCTAAGCAGCAGCAGACACTCTCCCTACACTCACTGTCTGGATGGCTGTGTGCAGAGCACAGCGCGGCCGGGTCTTATAAAGGCTCGGTCACGCTGTGCAGGCCGGCCAATCACTGCAATGCCACAACTAACAGGGCTGTGGCATTGCAGTGGTCTGCCAGCCAATCCCTGCATGTGGGCTGGCTCTCTAAAGAGCGCCAACATGCATGGATGAGGACCACGAGCACAGCACGAGTATCGCGAGATTACTTGGTGCTCGCCGAGTAGCCCGAGTACAGTGATCCTCGTGCGAGTACCGAGCAGCACAGAGCTTACTCGCTCATCACTACTCAGGATCTTTAGGAACTTCATTAAGGTTGGTGACTTCAGCACGGTATTCTCTGTCTATATGACAAATGATTTCAGGAGTAACCTTTTAATAAAATTCACAATTAAAATATATGTATTTAAGACTTAAAGGAGATATCCAGGATATTTAGTAAAAAAGGTGCCCAAACACTAACAGGCAGGTAGCTGCACCTACCTGCCTGTTGTTGCCGTCACCAGATCCAGCTGTTCACACCCTTCGTAGAACGGTCAAAGGGAGAGCATGGCAAACCAAACAGAGCAGAGCTACATTTCTGCTCTGCTGAAGTGGGCATATAGCTGACGTCACACTGATTCACAGCGGTCTCCCCTGCTACCTGATTGGGGGAGCCGGCTGTCATTCAGCATAACCTTGGATATGCATCCGTCTACCGAGGGGAGGGAATCCTCCCCACTGTAGTTGTGACATCACTGGATGTGCCAAAATTGCCGACCGGAGCAGGCGTAGACCGTGAACGGTGCTGATAGTTGCTTGTTACAAATCACAAAACCCTTCAATGCCGTTTTATTTGGTTCTAAAATTAATCACGGTTTGGTGATTAACAGAGATATCTTTCCCAGACACTAGCTGAAAATTGAGCCTGGTTCCAAATATATTACAAGAAGCTTAAACTAGCCCTCCCGTTAAGGTTTTTTTTTCACCCTGAATCTGTTCTTGTAGTGTGCTAATATACTCATCTATCAACACCTGCTCTGGTATCCAGCACATTTCTCCTCCTCTTCTAAGTAATGTCACTGCACTTCAAACTATCCAGCTAATTCTATGCATGTGTGAGCCGGAAATCATTTTTTACAGGTTTATAGTCTATGGAACCTTATGTTGTTAAAAGGCATCTGTCAGCAGATTTTTGCTATGTAATCTGAAGACCTTATGCTGTAAGGGTTAACACTGATGCAACCTGTAATTTGAGTGATTCATTATTCAAATCAGGGTCTCTGTGCCTACACCATGCTTCTCTCAGATGTGGTAGCAAAAACCAGCAAACAGATTCCCTTTAAAGCCACTTCCAGGTCACACAAGGCACAGGGTGACCCAGAAGTGTCTGCAGAGCGGTGGCATCCCTCAGAAGAGGCTGAATACTGGAGAAGATAACAGTAGTTGAGTATATTAACACACATATTTAGTGAAAAAGGAACTTTATGGTAGGGCTTATTTTAACTGAAATTCTATATTTAAAGTACTTCCTTGTAAGTCTGTATTTTATAAATTAGTTTTTATCCACAGACACAGCCTACTTCTAATTGATTTTTGTTTACTTTTATCCTTGGCACAGCAGCAGAGAAGGAATCAGGTGACCATTCACACTTTTATTTTAAGCATGTGTTGCATGCATTGTTGGCAAATATTTAATTTTAATACACAATGTTTCTGTGCTTTGTGCTTAGTGCTCTGTATTTCTGCTCATTTTTTTATTCTCCAAATGTTGCCTATATTTGCTTTCCTGATCTTTTGCTGATGTAAATTAAAGGAGTTGTCCTCTATTTGTACAACCACTCCTCATTCCTCATGTTTGCACCCGTTAAAAGGAAAAAGTGTATACTCACCTCCCAAGCTGATGCTGTGCAAGTCTTGTCACCACCCACTCTGCAGGGCTCACGTGAGGTTGTTAAGTGTCGTGAGACCTGCACCAATCTGTGCTGGCTTCACTGTCCTCGCCTTCGTGAGTTATAAGTGATCGCCAGGACGTGAGTGTCCAGCTGCCGCTCTCAATGTCTCTTGGTCGCTTATTCATCTAAAGGTGGGGAGAGGGAAGCCAGCGCAGATAGGTTGCAGGGCTCGTGTAACATAACAATGTCGTGAGCCCCAGAATAGTGAGTGCTGATACTGCTGGAACGGGATTGGCACAAGTGGTGATAACAAACTTTTTTATCCGAATGAGAACAAACATAGGGAATGAGAAGGGATTGTCTAAGGAGTGGACAACCCCTTTTAGGTGTTTTTCTCAAGTTCTGATTTCAGTGGTACACCACAACTGTCTCTTGGATATCTGCTTCCTGAGGGACAGTGTTTGAACCAGTGACATGGTTGCGTTGTTGACCTGAATTTGTGCTCTCCCACGCTGTAAACAGTGGCACGAAAGATGGCTGGATCCGTTCAGCATTAGAGCAATTGCAAGCTCAAAAGCAAATAACTTTGAAACACTTTTTTTTTTACCTTGGATATTGGCTGAATCTGATAAGACTGCATTATGGCTGGTAGCAAACCCATGCAATGGAGCAGTAAGCAATAAAATTAGAAATCCCTACATCCTCGAGGACTGAAGATTTTTATAAGAAGTACATTGCAAAGTTGATTTTGTTGTTTTTTTTGTTTTGTTTTTTACAGCACTTTAAAACACTACCTATTTAAGATAAGACAACCCTTATGACGGCGTTGTCCAATAACATAAAAAGTTTTTTGGGATGATTTGCAAATATAAATTAACCAATTCTTGACTGGCCATTAACAGCAACCATTGGGCTCCTTCATACATCTGTGTTTTTCCTCCTACACTTAAAGCAGTGTTTGATCAGTGTTTTTGATTTATTGTTGTCAGTTTGGTAAGTGTCAGTTTTTACTCTCCAGAGTTTGGTCAGACTTTCATCATTTTATCTTGGATGAAAAAAAGCCATGAAGGTTTCTCCAGCTTATCATATCAAACAATCCTTGAAAAATTGGCAGTACATGGGTGATATCTGTGTGCTCTCCATTTTTTCACAGATTAGTAACTTAGTAACATAGTTTTTAAGGTTGAAGGAAGACTTTACGTCCATCTAGTTCAACCCATAGCCTAACACGTTGATCCAGAGGAAGACAAAAAAAAAACCGGTGTGGCAACACTAAGCTCCACATTGGGGAAAAAAATTCCTTCCTGACTCCAGATATGGCAATCAGACTAGTTCCCTGGATCAACGCCCTATCAAAGAATCTAGTATATATAACCGGTAATATTATAGTTTTCAAGAAAGGCATCCAGGCCCTTCTTAAATGTTAGTAGAGTTCCATAGTCTCACTGCTTTTACAGTAAAGAATCCGCGTCTGTGATTATGATTAAACCTTCTTTCCTCCAGACGTAGAGGATGCCCCCTTGTCCCAGTCTCAGGCCTAAGAGTAAAGAGATCATTAGAAAGTTATCTGTACTGTCCCCTCATATATTTATACATTATTATAAGATCACCCCTAAGCCTTCGTTTTTCCAAGCTAAATAACCCAAAGTTTAATAACCTGTCTTGATATTGCAGACCCCTTAATCCTCTAATGACTTTTGTCGCTCTTCTCTGGACCCGCTCTAGTTCAGCTATGTCTTTCTTATACACCGGAGACCAGAATTGTACACAGTATTCTAAGTGTGGTCGCACTAGTGACTTGTATAGAGGTAAAATTATGTTCTCCTCATGAGCATCTATGCCTCTTTTAATGCTTCCCATTATTTTATTTGCCTTTGCAGCAGCTGCCTGACACTGGTCACTAAATGTGAGTTTGTCATCTACCCATACACCCAGGTCTTTTTCAGTGACAGTTTTGCCCATTGTTTTACAATTAAGCACATAATTATACCTTTTGTTTCCTCTGCCCAAGTGCATGACTTTACATTTATCCCCATTAAAGCGCATTTGCCATTTAGCAGCCCAAGCTTCTAGTTTACTTAAATCCTCCTGTAATATAAAATTGTCCTCCTCAGTATTGATTACCCTGCAGAGTTTAGTGTCATCTGCAAATATTGAGATTCTACTCTGTATGCCCCCTACATGGTCATTAATAAATATATTAAATAGAAGCAGGCCCAACACTGACCCCTGTGGTACCCCACTGTTAACTGTGACCCATTCTGAGAGTGTTCCATTAATAACCACCCTTTGTTTCCTATCACTAAGCCAGTTTTTAACCCACTTACACATATTTTCCCCTATCCCCATTGCCCTCATTTTATGTATCAACCTTTTGTATGGCACCGTATCAAAAGCTTTTGAAAAGTCCATATACACCACATCCACTGCATTTCTTTGGTCCAGTCCAGAACTTACTTCTTCATAGAAGCTTATCAGATTAGTTTGACAGGAACGGTCCCTCATAAAACCATGTTGATAATGGGTCATGAGGTTATTTTTCTTCAGATACTCCAGTATAGCATCTCTTAGAAAACCCTCTAGGATTTTACCCACAGTAGAGGTTAAGCTTACTGGCCTATAATTTCCAAGTTCAGTTTTTGTCCCCTTTTTGAATATTGGCACCACATTTGCTATACGCCAGTCCTGTGGTACAGACCCTGTTATTATGGAATCTTTAAATATTAAAAATAATGGTCTATCTATGACAGTACTTAATTCCTGCAGCACTCTGGGGTAGACTTGAATTGGTGAGTTTGATCTAAGATAAGATGAGACAAATTTCTGTGTTTTTGAGCAGACCACTCAATTCATAGAGAAAATTGAATTCATGAACAGCTCCATAAACGAAAGGAGCTCATAGTGCTATCCATGAAAACCATAGAAAGCACTCTTATGAGAAAACCTGTTGCATAAATGAGCCCCTACTTTCTATTGATGTTCCAAAATGTAAATGAAATGTAATCATCTGATACAAAATCTTGCATCTATGAAGTCAGTGAGCCTGTGGTCAGACCAAGAAAATGAATATTATCTATTAACTTTTACCTTTTTTATTTCTGTATACACAGTGCTATCCCAGAGCTTGTGTATATGAATTAGGAAGCAGTAGAACTGACCAGACTTCCTCCTCTAGACTAAATGAACATCTAATCACTGAGCATATGGAGGGACAGGAGCTGCTCGGTCCTAATAAAGGTACCGTTACACGCTTCAATGTTGTAACGATATCACCAGCGATCTCATGGGAGTGTGGTCATTAGGACATCTTTTTGACATCGTTGGTGAGATGTCACACGTGTAGATATCGTGGACGACGCACCAACGATGTAGCGAGCAGCTATCGTTCGCTCAACCCAGTGAATGATCCTTGTTCACTGTTGTGAATAGGTAAAGTCGTTAACGACATCGTTATCACGGTGTCACACACAACGATGCAGCAGGTTGGCTGATCAAGGATTGTTAGATTTGAGAACATGTTCTCAAATCTGCGATCAGCGATCCAACGATTTATCGTAGTCGTATCTCAGTGTCTCACGCAACGACGTCCTAACGATGTCGTTTCAACAACTCCAAACCCGTGACGTTTGAGCGATATTGTTCACGATCTTGTAGCAGGGCCTAAGAGAGACCCGGTTAGCTCTACTGTGCAAGAAATAGGGTGAAATTACCCTGTAACTGGGGCTAATATACCAGCCTCAGTTACAAGGAAAGTTAGCAATAAAAAGAATGTATTAATATTTTAAAATGTCTTATAAAAGAAGGTAATTTAAATAAAATGTAAACTAAATAAAAAAGCAAAAATAAACTAGAACAAAAAGCGTAAATAATATATAATATAAAATATATACAATTCAGAAACGAAACGAATTTTGTTAAATGTTTTTATTGAAATAATTAATAAACACACTTTTAAGGAAGGGACAAGGAATGTTTGGGGAAACAAAGGGAAGAAGTGAGAGGGAAGAATAAAGAAACAGTTGTATACTTTAAAAAGATCAAGAAAGATTTCAAAACATCAACAAATAAAATATAAAGTACAATATATTTGAATGTACATGGTAACCAAAGAAAAAGATATAAATTAAATAAAGGGCTCAAAAAGACGCAGAAGGTGTGAACACTTTAATCCAAGGGTTCCATCTTAATAAATATGTGCTGTTTTTTACATCTTAGGGTGAAGTTGTATAAAAAATGTTATGTAGAGAGATTCTTTCTATTATCTCATTTACTCTCAGGATAAATTGTTGTTTCCAGTTAGTAGCAATTAGATTTTTAATAGTTTGCAAAATCTGACACATTGCGTCCATATTTTACTGGGAAGGTATCCAAATCTATAGTGAGTAATGCAAGTTGTGGGGTAAGAGAGATTGTTTGGTTCATAATTAGAAAAAGAAGAATCTCAACATCTAACCAAAAATTCTTCATTAAAAGGAATCGGTCACCCCTCAGGGCCTATTAAACTAAAAGAGCCACCTTCAGCAGTGCCTGTGCTGCATTTAGTGAAGGTGGTTCTTGGGTCTATACCCCCCAGGGACACCGAAATAAATACTTTTTAAAATTTCCCACCATGTATGCTAATACATGGAAAAGGTCCGGGAGGTACACTATCTCCGCAGGGCCTGAACGCCTTGCTACTGTCAGTCATCCTCCTCTATTCTCTGGGGCCACCACCTCCTGATGTCATTGGCACCTGCAAGATTAGTTAGTTCTCGGGAATGCTCTATTCAAATATAGTCAAATATATAAAATTAATTAAGAAAAGGTAAACATGGTTTCAAATGTTTTTAGCTGTCTGTTTAGTTCCTGCAGTGAACTGGTTTATTTTCCTTCCCAGCATCTTTTGCAGTCATCTATTTTTGGTTTCTGGAAAGTTTTACTTGATCAACTTTTTTGTAGCTATCTTTAGCTTTTCCTCTGTAATTTATATGAACATGCTTTATCATTCTCGTTGTTTTTTTGTATTTTCCTTCACACCTTCCTCTCCCCTTGCTAGTAGTTTCTTGTGGCTTCCCCTCTGGTCCTTCAGGAAGTATAAGAAACCCCTCAACGGCTTTTTAGGGAGTCAGGTCTAATGTGGTGTTTTGATTTGTTTGGCTAGGGTTTTTCTAGTCCGTACACGGACTAGTTGGGTATGGGTGTGGCATCTCCAAGCATTAGGTCTTCCTTTTTACTAGATTATTTCTGTCTGAGGTGAATCATTTTCCTGTACACAAGGCAAAAATATAGTTTTGGCACCTCGTCCTATAAACAGCTAAGTGGTTTATGTTGTTTTCATATGACCACTCGTGATTTGCACAATTTAATCATGTGCTGACGAGCGGATCTTACTAATTCTCTCAACCTTCAATGGAAAACTACAGCACCTGCTTATCCTAGTGAAAAGAAGCTAGTTTTCATGCGACCATAAGTATGAAAATCGCTTATGAGTGGTCATGAGATGACAGATGTAAATTAAAGGCAAATCCCTACAGTGAGTATGTTAGATTGTTAGGCTTTTGCATGATACAGTGCTGTAACTTATAATTTACCTAAATAAAGAATAGTAATGCTTAACTAGTTAGACTGCATAATACTCTATTTACATATATCACAATATCTTACAAGTTATGGATTGCTACATGTGTACAGGATTAGTACCAATAACAGTACATGAATAAATACAGTACCAGAATCACTTACCATAGAATGCAGAACCACCAATACAGAAATACTGTAAAATTACCACCATCACTGCAGAAATATATTACCAGAACCCTGATCAATACATTAATACAGTTCAAGAACCCCCATCAGAACATAAATAAAGCACCAGAACCACAAACAGGACAGACATGTAGCAGTAGAATCACCATCATTACATGAATACAGAGCCTCCATCAGTAAAGAAATACAGCATCAGTGCCACCATCAGTACATAAATGCAGAAAAGGAAACACTAACGGTACAGAAATACAGCATCAGAACTACCATACATTACCAGAACCATTATCAATACATGGACCCAGACCCAACATCAGTACATGAATATAGAACCACCAACTGTACAGAAATACAGCATCAGAACTACAATCAGTACATGGAATACAGAAACACCAAAAGCACAGAAATACAGCATCACAACTACCATCACTGCAGAACTACATTACCAGAACCACTACCAATGCATGAATACAAACCCAGATTCAACAGGTTATATATATATATATATATTATAAAAATGTAAAAATAGAATCAGCACAACCTTATTAATAAAAGCGGGTGCAATACTTCCTGCATAAAGGGTGCTTCATCCGTCCTCCAATACATCCAAAAAAAACAGGCAGCACTCCTATGACATCTCATAGTGGACTTTATTCCAGCCTTATGTATATATATATATCTTTACACAGATGCAACCAGAGCTCCCATCATGCAAGAAAAGCCGACCCCCAAATAATTGACCCAATTTTACAAACTATACCCCTCAATGACTTCATCTATGGGTGAAGGGTGCATGTTGACACTGAATGTTATACTATTGAGTGCTGAAGAAGGAATAATTCTATCTTGTTCAGTAAAATGTTGTTTTCGCACCAAGTTTTTAAATTTTATAAGGGCTAATAAAAAAAGAATTTGCAGAGCCTCTAAGTGCCAGAAAAGCAAAATTCTTCAAGTGACCATAGTTTGGTAACTACTGCCCTCTGGGAATTCATCTATGGGTGTAGTGACGATTTTGTGTCTTGCTCCTAGTGAGACACACCCTTTAAATTAAAGGGCTCCTGTCACCCCCAAAACACCTCCTGAGCTATTAAAAGCTGTCCCTAGAGCATAGTAACACTTACCCTACACTCCTTTTAGCTCCTAAATGCATATATTGAAACTGAAGATAAACATTATTAAAGTACCTCATTAGTGATGTTAATGAGTGACTATTGTATGCATAGTCACCCAGCCAGGCTGTCCCTCTTCACAATATCACGCCTGAATAGGCGTGATCTTCATCTCACATTCAAATGCGCGCCTCCCCGCTCTCCTCTCGGCTTGGGCAGTGTGCGGCTGTATGACGCGAATCGCGTCATTTGTGGCTTCGGGTGACATATGTAAACCCGCGCCGCTCTGTGAGCTTCAAGCCCCGCACTGCGCATGCGCAGTGCGGGTCTTGAAGCTAACAGCGGCGCGGGTGTACATACGTCACCCGGAGCCGGAAATGACGCGATTCGCGTCATACAGCCGCACACAGCAGCGCCAGGCCGACAGAGGAGAGCGGGGAGGCGCGCATTTGAATGTGAGATGAAGATCACGCCTATTCAGGCGTGATACTATGAAGAGGGACAGCCTGGCTGGGTGACTATGCATACAATAGTCACTCATTAACATCACTAATGAGGTACTTTAATAATGTTTATCTTCAGTTTCAATATATGCATTTAGGAGCTAAAAGGAGTGTAGGGCAAGTGTTACTATGCTCTAGGGACAGCTTTTAATAGCTTAGGAGGTGTTTTGGGGGTGACAGGATCCCTTTAAGTGGGCTTCCTCAGTACAACAATGCCAAATAGGTGTATGTTAAATGGAACCTGCCATGTCCTTTTTTGTTATTAAAACACCCCCACTGTTGTTAGATCATGTAGTATTCATTAATAACTTGTTTTTTAAATAATAAACTTGTTAAAAGCATAAAACTGGGGCTAATAAAATGTGTTTCAACAAGCCTTATTCATGGTATGGTTTGGTATTTGGTATATACTATGCTTCCAATGTGGTCAGGTTCTTGCATTGCTGGATCTTCTACATGTTTCTATTTCACATACCTTGCCCAGGCATATTCCGTGCAGTTTACAAGAACCAGAAAAGTGGGCAATGAGGTGAGCTGACATTTGTTTCTTTTTGCATGTACTCAGAAAAGGGTGGGGTGTATCTGGATTTGGGAATGCAGATTTTGTTAATTCTTTTTTGGGGGGAGCCATATCACTTTTCCATAGCCTTTGTGCTACCAGTAACATAGAAGTCCCCTATATTTCTGTTAACAGAAAGTCCGACCTGAGTGGGGACTTGGAGCTCAGAACATTTTGGATAAGTTCAAATTTATCCTATGCTCTATGCTGTGCAATTAAATTACAGTTTCCATCTGCATCTCCAAAATACCTGATTCAGGTGACATGCCCCAGGGATCCATTCAATAGTGAGGCAGCAGAATTACTCTTGACTCCTTTTGACCTCTGTTGATCGGTGTCCTTCTTTTCAAAGGTGAACAAAACTGTTGTTGACTACACGCTAGATAGGAGTTCAAAATTACTCCATCTGCCTCAATACAATGAATTTTCTCTTGAGAATTTTGTCTGAATCACGATTTTCAGAGATTTACATGGAAGCCCTGATATAAGTGCTCAGCATAGAGCACAGGATAAACATGAGCCGAGCGTTGCTGAAGCAGAATGAACAAATCAACAGCCGTTGAAGAAAGTAAGTGACTTTATCTTTGCGCTGTTCACCATGCAGTATAACTGATAAGCTGGCTTTACTTGTCAGATCAGTGCGATTACAGCATACCAAAATTATATACCCTAGGGGTTTTTTAGGTTTGTCTAATATCACATTAAAAAACACTTTTTTACAAAATAAAGTTTTTTTTTTGTATCACCAAATTTTGAACGCTATAATTTTTTTATTTTGCTGTCGATAGAATTATGTGAGGGCTTATGTTTTTGTGGATGAGTTTGTGTTTTTATTGCATAAAATTTTGGGCCACATACCGTAATATTTTTTTTTGTTTGCCCAATGTTCTTTTTGTGAGGCCAAATCAAGAGACAGCAATTCAGGAATTGTTATTTTTCTACACTATTCACTTTGTTGTAAAAGTGATGAGTCTTCATTCTTCAGGGCAATATAATACCGTATTTATATTATATATGTGTGTGTGATATACAGTTAGGGCCAGAAATATTTGGACAGTGACACAATTTTCGCGAGTTGGGCTCTGCATGCCACCACATTGGATTTGAAATGAAACCTCTACAACAGAATTCAAGTGCAGATTGTAACGTTTAATTTGAAGGGTTGAACAAAAATATCTAATAGAAAATGTAGGAATTGTACACATTTCTTTACAAACACTCCACATTTTAAGAGGTCAAAAGTAATTGGACAAATAAACATAACCCAAACAAAATATTTTTATTTTCAATATTTTGTTGCGAATCCTTTGGAGGCAATCACTGCCTTAAGTCTGGAACCCATGGACATCACCAAACGCTGGGTTTCCTCCTTCTTAATGCTTTGCCAGGCCTTTACATCAACAGCCTTCAGGTCTTGCTTGTTTGTGGGTCTTTCCGTCTTAAGTCTGGATTTGAGCAAGTGAAATGCATGCTCAATTGGGTTAAGATCTGGTGATTGACTTGGCCATTGCAGAATGTTCCACTTTTTTGCACTCATGAACTCCTGGGTAGCTTTGGCTGTATGCTTGGGGTCATTGTCCATCTGTACTATGAAGCGCCGTCCAATCAACTTTGCAGCATTTGGCTGAATCTGGGCTGAAAGTATATCCCGGTACACTTCAGAATTCATCCGGCTACTCTTGTCTGCTGTTATGTCATCAATAAACACAAGTGACCCAGTGCCATTGAAAGCCATGCATGCCCATGCCATCACGTTGCCTCCACCATGTTTTACAGAGGATGTGGTGTGCCTTGGATCATGTGCCGATCCCTTTCTTCTCCAAACTTTTTTCTTCCCATCATTCTGGTACAGGTTGATCTTTGTCTCATCTGTCCATAGAATACTTTTCCAGAACTGAGCTGGCTTCTTGAGGTGTTTTTCAGCAAATTTAACTCTGGCCTGTCTATTTTTGGAATTGATGAATGGTTTGCATCTAGATGTGAACCCTTTGTATTTACTGTCATGGAGTCTTCTCTTTACTGTTGACTTAGAGACAGATACACCTACTTCACTGAGAGTGTTCTGGACTTCAGTTGATGTTGTGAACGGGTTCTTCTTCACCAAATAAAGTATGCGGCGATCATCCACCACTGTTGTCATCCGTGGACGCCCAGGACTTTTAGAGTTCCCAAGCTCACCAGTCAATTCCTTTTTTCTCAGAATGTACCCAACTGTTGATTTTGTTACTCCAAGCATGTCTGCTATCTCTCTGATGGATTTTTTCTTTTTTTTCAGCCTCAGGATGTTCTGCTTCACCTCAATTGAGAGTACCTTTGACCGCATGTTGTCTGGTCACAGCAACAGCTTCCAAATGCAAAACCACACACCTGGAATCCACCCCTGACCTTTTAACTACTTCATTGATTACAGGTTAACGAGGGAGACGCCTTCAGAGTTAATTGCAGCCCTTAGAGTCCATTGTCCAATTACTTTTGGTCCCTTGAAAAACAGGAGGCTATGCATTACAGAGCTATGATTCCTAAACCCTTTCTCTGATTTGGATGTGGAAACTCTCATATTGCAGCTGGGAGTGTGCACTTTCAGCCCATATTATATATATAATTGTATTTCTGAACATGTTTTTGTAAACAGCTAAAATAACAAAACTTGTGTCACTGTCCAAATATTTCTGGCCCTAACTGTATAAATAAGTAAATCCAGGCTGCAGTCCAAAGCATATAGAAAAAGTGGACTTTTATTTAGCCCATACTTGACGTGCCATTTCAGTGTAGTGAAACTTTTCTCAAGCAGAAAAAAAATTGAACAGCACAAACGTACGCTGTGTTCCAAATTATTAAGCAAATGTTCTTTTTTTCTGATTTTCCAAAATGGTAGGAGCAAATGACAGTCAGTGTAATAAAAGTCATCACCCGTTAGAGTATACATCGAATTTATTGAAGAAACCTCCCAATGACACAAATATAATCAGTATAATCTTCAAAATAAAAAAAAAACACTAAATGCACTGCTCCAAATTATTAGGCATGGTAGAGTTTCTAAACATTTGATATGTTTGAAAGAGCTGAAAATGCTCATTTGTTGAATTTGCAGCATTAGGGCCCTTTCACATCAGCGATTTTTTCAAATCGCGGCAGATGCGGTGAAAAAACCGCATCTGCCGCGATTCCTGCATACCGGCTGCACTTGCGGCACGGTTGTGGCGCGGTTGCGGTAAACGCCATACAAGGTATAGGCGGACTTGCGGCAGGTGCAGCAAGTGCGGTTTTGGCACTTGCGGCAGGTGCGGTCGCAAAAAAAAAAGCTGTCAGCCGTGTTTTTTTTCGTGGCCGCACCTGCCGCAAGTGCCAAAACCGCACTTGCCGCACCTGCCGCAAGTCCGCCTATACCTTGTATGGCGTTTACCGCAACCGTGCCGCAAGTGCAGCCGGTATGCGGTAATCGCGGCAGATGCGTTTTTTTTACCGCATCTGCCGCGAATTTCAAAAAACGCTGATGTGAAAGGGCCCTTAGGAGGTCAGATTCACTGTAATAAAAAGCTATTTAACTCCAAAACATCCTAACAGGCCAAGTTACATGTTAACATTGGAACCCTTCTTTGATCTCACCTTCACAATTCTTGCATCCAATGAACTTGTGAGTTTCTGGAGAATTTCTGCTTGTATTTCTTTGGATGATGTCAGAATAGCCTCCCAGAGCTGCCGTTTTGATGTGAACTGCCTCCCACCCTCATAGATCTTTTGCTTGATTATACTCCTAAGGTTCTCTATAGGGTTGAGGTCAGGGGAAGATGGTGGCCACACCATGAGTTTATCTCCTTTTATGCCCATAGCAGCCAATGACACAGAGGTATTCTTTGTAGCATGAGATGGTGCATTGACATGCATGAGGATGATTTTGCTCCTAAAGGCACGTTTTTAATTTTTGTACCATGGAAGAAAGTTCTCAGTTGGAAACTCTATATACGTTGCAGAGGTAATTTTCACACCTTCAGAAACCTTAAAGGGGCCTACCAACTGTTTCACAATGATTCCAGCCAAAACATGACTCCTCCACCTCCTTGCTGATGTCACAGCCTTGTTGGGACATGGTGGCATCCACCAACCATCCACTACTCTATTCATCTAGACCAGGGGTCTCAAACTCGGCTGGGTTGGTGGGCCGCACATAGAAAAACATTTATAGCGGGGGCCGCATCTCTTGTAGGACTAAGTGATATTTTTAGAAATACCAGAATTTTTTGCTCAATGTAGTAAAGTACAAATCCTAATCCCTTTCTTGTAGTAATGTCCCCATCCTGTAGTAATGTCCTTTTCTACTGATGTCCTCGATCCTGATCACCTTTTCTAGTGATGTCCCCCATCCTGATCCCTTTTTCTAGTGATGATCCCTATCCTGATCCCTTTTTCTAGTGATGTCCACCATCCTGATCCCTTTTTCTAGTGATGTCCCCCATCGATCATGGTCCCCTTTTGTAGTGATGTCCCCCATACTGATCTCGTTTTGTAGTGATGTCCCCCATCATGATCCCCTTTTC
Source organism: Allobates femoralis (assembly GCA_033576535.1). Taxonomy (NCBI): domain Eukaryota; kingdom Metazoa; phylum Chordata; class Amphibia; order Anura; family Aromobatidae; genus Allobates; species Allobates femoralis. The sequence continues at coordinate 314,791,396 of JARQOC010000004.1, forward strand.
TAGTGATGTCCCCCATCCCATTCCCCTTTAGTAGTGATGTCCCCATTTTGATCCCCTTTAGTGATGATGTCCCCATCCCGATTCCCTTTTATAGTGATGTCCCCCATCCTGATCTACTTTTATAGTGATGACCCCCATCCTGTTTTACCTTCTTTTTACACACTCAAATACACACTCTATCACACTCACACATAAACCCACACACAAACCCACACACAGACCCCCCCACACACACACACTCTCACACATATTCACACATCCTCATACACACTCTTACACTCACACTCATACACACACTGAAACTCGCACACACTTTCTTATACACACATCCTCACTCACACACTCACCCTCACAGACAAACTTTCTCACGAACACTCACACTTTTCTCACTTTAATGATGCATCGCTCCAGTGCAGGGGGCCACCGCGGTCCCCACTGTACTGACTTCTGGCCTCCGCTGTGCTATGACTTCCTCCAGCCGCTGCTCAGATAAGCTCTGTTGCTCATCAAGATCAATGCAGTCTGCCAGCCAGAGGCCCGCATATGACGTCATATTCTGCCGTCAGCTGCGGGCCTCTCATTGGCTGGCAGCTTGCATTGATCTTGCTGAGTGGCAGAGCTGGTTAGTCCTGCACTGTGGTGATGCATCATTAAGTTGTCCAAGGTGCCGCGGGCCGCATAGTGAAGCCCCAGGGGCCGCATGCGGCCCTCGGGCCGCGAGTTTGAGACCCCTGATCTAGACCATCCAGGGTTGCTCGGCACTCATCAGTAAACAAGACTGTTTGAAAATTAGTCTTCATGTATATCTGGACCCACTGCAACTGTTTCTGCTTGTGAGCACTGTTTAGGGGTAGCCGAATAGTAGGTTTATGCACCAGCAAGCCTTTGAAGGATCCTACACCTTGAGGTTCGAGGGACTCCAGAGGCACCAGCAGCTTCAAATATCTGTTTGTTGGTTTGTAAGGCCTTTTTAGCAGCTGCTCTCTTAATCTGATGAATTTGCCTGGCAGAAAACTTCCTCATTCTGCCTTTATCTGCACGAACACATCTGTGCTCAGAATCAGCCACAAATCTCTTCACAATATGATGATCACGCTTATGTTTTCGTGCAATATCAAATGTTTTCATCCCTTGTCCAAGGCATTGCACTATTTGTTGCTTTTCGGCAGCAGAGAGATCCTTTTTCTTTCCCATGTTACTTGAAAATTGTGGCCTGCGTAATATTGTGGGACACCCAGTTTTCCTTTTATTGGGCTCACCTGCCAAACTAATTATCACAGATATCTGAGATTGATTTCAATGATCCAAAGAACCCTCAGACACAATACCATCAATGGGTTTCATTGAAAACAAAATAAAAATAAAACCCTTTGACACTTAAAACAATTTGCATAATAATTTGGAACACAGTGTATATAAAACCATATGGTGCATGAGAGAGGTGTCACTACATTGAAGCGTTGCATTACGTATGGGCTAAATAAAAGTCTGCCTTTTTCTATATGCTTTGGAGTGCTGCCTGCATTTACTTGTATATTAATTCATGCTTTGGACATCGTATTAACAGGGGTTTGCACCATAAGGTTTGATATATGTTTGTGCTGTTTCGTTTTTTCTATTTTTATATATCTACTTATATAATTGTGTAGTGGCGTTCGTCATCCACTTCTGGTGTCCCCATGTTCTCCTTTCACGCAGTATACACTTCCACCGCTCAGCCATATTTGCACACCCAAGTGTTGAGTATGCAAATGTCACGCCTGCTAGCTGTGCTGCCAACGCCAGAAACCCGCAGTCCACTCCAAGCATCCTGAAACCCAGTTCTCGCTCCCCACAGCGCAGTCCCCGCAGCCTGCCGAATGAAGAATCTTCCTCATGCCACCGCAGGGGGGCAGACAGAGTGCACAGGGGGCAACGAGTGAGTACTTGGGCCATAGAGCACGCACAGGGGTGCAGAGAGAGCTCGCACAGGGGGGAAGTTATTTAATTGTGCTGTGTTGTGTGTCACTTGAGTGAGTCACTACTAACATTTAAGAAGGACCTAGATCCCTTTTTTGAAAACTATAATATTACCGGTTATATATATTAGATTCCTTGATAGGGCGTTGATCCAGGGAACTAGTCTGATTGCTGTATGTGGAGTCAGGAAGGAATTTTTTCCTCAATGTGGAGCTTAGTGTTGCCACATAGGTTTTTTTTGCCTTCCTCTGGATCAATACAGTATGTTAGGCTATGTGTTGAACTAGATGGACTGTCTTCCTTCAACCTTAACCCCTTCCCGACACATTACATTATAGAGACATCATGGAAGTCGGTGACTTCCCGACCCATGACGTCTTTATAACGTCATGGCCTCTTTACGGTCGTGCAGCTCCGGTGACCGGGTCAGTGACAAATCACTGAAGCTGCACATAGTCAGGGACCTGTAGATGACCCCAGGGGAGGTGGCTTAGTCCCCCCCCCCCTGTGCCTCCAATCATTGTGATTGGTAGTTTCACTTTCAACTACCAATCACAGTGATTTCAGATCTGGAGGGGCAGTGTGAACTGTTCGTGCCCTCCCTCCTCAGCCTCATCCTGTTAGTGGAGGCTAAAGGAGGAGGACACCTGCTGCCCCCCGCGTGCCTGCCGCCGCTGATCCACCTGCCGGTAAGCCGTCGCTGCCCCATCCCCCCCTGTGATTGCCGATCCCTCACCCACTGCTGTCCCTCTCGCTCCCCCATCCCAGTGCTCACCCCCCAGCGCTGCCAACCTCACATCTCTGCCCTCATCCATCACTGCCCCCTGTGGTCACCCCCTCTCTGCCCTCACCCACCGCTGCCTCCTCGTTCCCCTCCCATCCCTGTGCTCACCCCCCATTTCTGCCCTCACCCGCCGCTGCCCCCTCGCTCCCCCATCCCGGTGCTCACCTTGCCCTGTGACCTGCTGCTGCTGCCGCCTGCCCTCTGCGCACCTGACCGCCGCCGCCTGCCCTCTGCGCACCTGAATGCCGCTGCCTGCCCTCTGCGCACCTGACCGCCGCCGCCTGCCCTCTGCGCACCCGACCGCCGCCTGCCCTCTGCGCACCCGACCGCCGCCTGCCCCCTGCGCACCCGACCGCCGCCTGCCCTCTGCGCACCCAACCGCCGCCTGCCCTCTGTGCACGCGACCGCTGCCTGCCCTCTACGCACCCGACTGCCGCCTGCCCTCTGCGCACCCGACTGCCACCGCCTGTCCTCTGCGCACCCGACTGCCACCGCCTGTCCTCTGCGCACCCGACTGCCACTGCCTGCCCTCTGCGCACCCGACCACCGCCTGCCCTCTGCGCACCCGACTGTCTCTGCCTGCCCTCTGCGTATTCGACCATTGCCGCCTACCCTCTGCGCATTCGACCGTCGCCGCCTGCCCTCTGCGCACCCGACCGCTGCCCTCTGCGCACCCGACCGCTGCCCTCTGCGCACCCGACCGCTGCCCTCTGCTCACCCGACCGCTGCCCTCTGCACACCCGACCGCTGCCCTCTGCGGACCCGACCGCAGCCCTCTGCGCACCCGACCGCTGCCCTCTGCGCACCCTACCACCGCCGCCTGCCCTCTGCGCACCCGACCGCCGCCTGCCCTCTGCGCACCCGACCGCCGCCGCCTGCCCTCTGCGCACCCGACCGCCTCCGCCTGCCCCCTGCGCTCCCGACCGCCCCCACCTGCTCTCTGTGCACCCGACCGCCCCCGCCTGCCCTTTGTGCACCCAATCGTCCCGTCTGCAAGTTACACCAATCACTCGTACATACACACGTACACACACACGAGAATAAAGTTTTGGGCTTTTTTTACACATGCACACAGCGCACAAAAATGTCCTGCTCATCCCAGTCATTACAGTCAGAAAGGGCATACTCCGCTTCGGAGGCATATGCTATTACTGCCTCCGAAACTGATAGTGAGGAAAAGGACCCCACATTCCTATATTCCTCCCATTCTTCCTCCTCCAGTGACACCCAGTCGCCACCACGACGAAGACGGCGGAGGACAAGAGATCGTCCGGAGTCCGGGAAAGAAGAGCCAGAGGCCGAGGATGAAGAGCTGGAGCCTGGGGAAGAGGAGCCGGAGACCATGGAGGAAGACCCACAGCCAACTGTGAGTAACCCCCAACCTGGTGCTAGTCATGCCCAACCTAGCACTAGTGCCCCCGTGTGGCCCCCATGCCTGAAAACTATACTCCACGGATTCCTGATTTCCTTCCCTAATCAGGAATCCAGTTTGAGACTGCAAACCTCAGGGAGATAGACTTTTTCAAAGTCTATTTCTCTGAGGCCATTGTGAGTCTCATGGTGGAGCAGACCAACATCTACGCCCAACAATTTTCTTCTTCTTGGAGTCCCGTTGACTCAGTAGAAATGTTGAAATATTGGGGACTGGTACTTCACATGGGGATTGTGAAGAAACCAGAAATCCGCTAATACTGGAGTACGGATATTTTATATCAAACTCCAGTATTCGGCATGGTGATGACCCACAAACGATTTGAGGTTATTCAAAATTTTTACATTTCAGGGACAATGAGGACAGCCTTCCCCGCGATGACCCGAATTTTGATAGGCTGTTTAAAATTCGGCCTTTCATCGAACACTTCAGCAACAAGTTTGCTGAAGTGTACGTTCCCCAAAGGGAAATTTGTGTGGATGAATCACTCATCCACTTCAAAGGGAGGCTTCAATTCCGACAATACCTGCCCAGTAAGAGGGCGAGATACGGGATTAAACTCTACAAGCTGTGCGAGAGTACCTCAGGGTACTCTCTCAGCTTTAGAGTTTATGAAGGGAAGAATTCGAGGATCCAGCCCCCAGAATGCCCACCTGCTCTGGGGGAGAGTGGGAAAATAGTTTGAGATTTGATCCACCCACTGCTTGGTAAGGGCTATACGTTGATAACTTTTACACAAGCATGCTGTACTCTTCCCCGCTGGCCCGGATTAGGGTGAACGGAGGTAGGACGGATAGATTCCGTCTGTCGAGGGGGACCAGACAGGGCTGCCTTCTCTCCCCGTTACTGTTTGCCCTGGCCATTAAGCCGTTGGCAGCGGTATTGAGACAAATGAATTCAATTATTGGATTTAGGTATGGTTCGGTGGAGGAGAGGGTAGCCCTGTATGATGACCACATTCTACTATTCTTACACAACTCGAAGGACTCTCTGACTAATGCCATAGACATAGTGGATAGCTTTGGACGTCTGTCTGGTCTCCGGATTAACTGGGGTAAGTCACATCTGATGGAAGTGGATAATGTGGAGGATCGAGGTGTGGAGGAGGTGGCCCATACGCTTTTAAAAAGAGTGAAAGTGTTTAAATACCTAGGTATTCAGATTGCAGCACCGATTAAGGAATTTCTGGATCTTAATGTGCGGCCAATCATTGGGCTTCTGAAAGCTAAGGCGGTCACATGGAGTAGGCTGCCCCTATCGGCGGTGGGTCGCACCAATCTGATTAAGATGGTGTTAATGCCAAAGTTACTTTATGTTTTACACAACTCCCCTGTGTGGATTCCACGGGCAATATTCCAGCGTATTACGGCAATTTTTAGGGATCTGGTTTGGGGAGGCAAACAACCGAGAATTAAACTGGAAACTTTGCAGTGGCCCAAGGAGGAGGGAGGTCTTGCCCTGCCCAACCCTTGGATTTATTTCCTAGCTGCTCAGGCCCAACATCTGAGGGATGGGTGGACGGGGTGAGAGAAGGCTCGCTTCAGGCTATTCTGGAAAATTACATTAATAGACGCCCGTTGGTACAGGGGTTAGAGATGGGTCTGTTTGGGAGGGCCGGTAGGAGGTGTCCGACGCTTGACCTGGTGCACAGACTGTGGACGAAGGTGAAAACTCTCAGGGGTGTCAACGGGGCGACGGTGTATACCCCAATCTGGAATAATATGCATCTTGGGGTAGTCTATAAAATGGGAGAATTGGGGGAATGGACTTGCAGAGGGATAGTATGCTTACATCAGGTGATCAACCGACATGGCCTCAAACCATTTGAATCCTTGAAGTCAGAATTCAGTCTGACGGATAGGCATGGCTTTCAGTATGCACAGGTTAAACATGCATATCATAAACAGAGTAAAGTAAGGAATTTGTGCATACTGACCGATATTGTACTGGACTATATTTGCATGTCTAGAAGATCGAAGGGGGTGATTTCCTCGATCTATGCTGACCTATTGCATACATTCCTTCTGAAACATCCTGTGAAGGTGAGGTGCGAAAGGGATGTAGGAGTTCTGTCTGAGGATAAATGGAACACAATTTTGGAGTACATCCCCAAATTATCGTTAAGTGAACCAGGTAGAATGTCCCAGCTCTTGCTTGTTCACAGGGCATACCGGTCCCCGGTCTTTCTGCACAGGATTGGGCTGAGGTCAGACTTGGAATGTCCGAGATGTAGGCTAGAAGGTGCGGGCATCCTGCACATGATCTGGGAGTGTCCACGCCTCGCATCCTTCTGGATTGTAATCCTCACCCTAATAGAAGGGAAATATCACTGTGTGATTTTGCGAGACCCGGTGGTCTGCATACTTGGGTATGTGGAGGAAATAGAAGTAGACTCTATGGGGAAGATAGCCATAGCTCACCTCCTGTACATAGCCAGGAAACTCATTGCCAAATATTGGATCTTGGAGGAAACACCCTCTAGGCAGGAGTTTCTTAGACAAGTCTCTTATGTGATTAAGCTGGAAGAAAAAATATACTTTAAGAGGAAAAATGCTAAATACCTGGACCGCCTCTGGGCACCGTGGAAATAATTGTGCTGTCTCTGGCAGACGCCAGTCTAATACGATAACTGATGAGCACGATATAACGGTACAGCTTGATACCAGTGAGAACACTGTCAACGCTAAATGTATGGGAGCGTGTTAGTATTTGGAATAGATTGATTGTTGTCTAGCCTGGGTAAGGGTAAAAAGGGAGGGTTGTTGTTTTGTGGGGAGGGGGACAGTTTTTGGGAGGTTTATACAATGGGGAAAAATTGACATTGTGAAGGACTGTATTATGCTTTGTCATTCCTTGCTGATTCTAATAAAATGTATCTGATTTAAAAAAAAAAAAAAAAACTTTTACACAAGTATCCCACTATTTCAGTCCCTCTCTGCCAGAACTACCGCCCCTTGCGGTACTGTGCGCAGAAACCAGAGGGGTCTCACTTTGACATTAATTGGTCAGCCACTCCAAAAAGGTGAGAGCTGAGCCCAATGTAGCAGCAACATGGTTGTGGTCAGGTTCAAGGACAAAAGGAACTTCTTTTTCTTGACCACAATCCCTGGTCCCAGCACCACGGCCACCACCATTCGAGGTACCCCAGCACAGGTCCACAAACCGGACTTTGCTCTTGGGTACAACAAATACAGTACAGACCAAAAGTTTGGACACACCTTCTCATTCAAAGAGAAAGGTGCCCAACAAATTTTAGGATCCATTTTATCCTGTTACCCTGTGAAAATGAAAGAATTGAGGCTAAAAGAACATTTTTGTTCGAAAAATTAAAATGTCCATTTTTTTCTTCCACGTTGCTATAGTTCCTGTAACGCACCTAAAGGGTTAATCATCTTTTTGAATGTAGTTTTGAGTAGCTTGAGGGGTGCAGTTTTTGAAATGGTGTCACTTTTGGGTGTTTTCTGTCATGTACACCCCTCAAAGGGACTTCAAATGTGATGTGGTCACTAAAAAAATGGTTTTGTAAATGTTGCTGAAAAAATGAAAAATTGCTGATGAACTTTGAACCATATAACTTCCTACCCCAAAATGTTTTTTTCCAAAATTGTGCTCATGTAAAGTAGAAATTTCGGAAATGTTAATTATTAACTATTTTGTGTCATATATAATACCACTAGTTTAGCAGAATAAAAATTCAACATTGCGAAATTTTCAAACTTTTTGCCAAATTTTTGATTTTTTCACAAATAAACGCACAAATTATCGACCTAAATTTAATACTGACATGAAGCACAATATGTCACAAAAAACAGTCTCAGAATCGCTCGGATCCATTGAAGCGTTCCAGAGTCATTACCTCATAAAGGGACACTGG